>VZTB01008916.1:1558-32446 GCA_013397245.1 Thryothorus ludovicianus | reverse complement strand
ACATGATCTTTAGTACCTCCCTGTAACACCATTTCATCCTAAGCCTCAGTTTCATTCCTAATCACATCTGACTGAACTGTACATTCCACAGAGTAAAGAGCATCTTTACTATGACAAACACCTTCCATGATACAGGAGGCTACCTCAGCCATATGCTTAACAACAAATGTAAAGGTTTATGAAACACCCAATTGATAGATAAAAACTTAATATTATGTCCAACATTTAGTCTGTGTTGCTAAGGAAATTGTACACATACTGCCAAATGTAGATTGAAATCATGCAAGTATGCAGTGCTACCTAAATCATTGTACATTTTTACCAATTTCAGTTTGGTCTGCCTTCATTTTTGCAGCATATATTGCATAGCAAAAGTTAACACTCTACACTGAAAACAAAACATAAATCCTTTAAGACAAATTGAAAGTGTTAATTGTACAATTGACTCATCACATAAATTGCTTTAACGTTGCAGTAGAAGATGCAATTACATCACATCTCAACGAATATTTTCCCTTTATTTTTCTTTCATAGCATTTCCTTAAAAAACGTTAGCAGCCAGAAGAGGAAAGCAGACTACGTATCAAGTGCTTTTAGTTAACATTGTAGTAACAAGTCTCTCGCTAGTTAAGACTTCCATCAAGTTACCAGAAGACCAATTAGTAAAAAAGTAAATTACATTAGGCTCTAAGGAATAATGGACCCTTAAAACAAGAAAAATCTCTTGTTCATAAAAAAATTTTATATCTCTGATAAACATGTACAAATTCTATAAAATACATATTTTTTGTAGCAAAGTAGACCCTAAACTAAAATATATCCTAGTTTTTACATAATTTTTATATATAGTTTACCAAAATATTCTTTTAATACGTATTTTAATGCTGTACACAAGTTAATAAATGTCTTAATGAAAATCATTAGAAATATATTCAAGCCATCTCAACATAAAAAATTTAAATTTGTATATAACATGGGGTAGTAATTTCCAAAAATTCAACTTCAGTGCATCTGCAGTAGTCATTAACAATAAATTTCTGCCTGTTAAGAAGTCTCCTCTTGGTGTTAAGGTTTTAATACATCTCGTATTGAAGGTTCCACCTTTTAATGAGCAGCTTTTTTTCTTCAGTTCTTCTCCATCATGAAGGACATTGATTTGAAGAGCTCAGCAGGTTTCACCAAAGCAGCAAGGCTTTAGTACTGAACATACTCAGACTGAAGGGACTGTGCAGAGAAAAAAACTGATTAAAACTCACTGGACAGGCTTTATTTATACATAACATATTTTTCACTTTAAGAGTAGAGGAAGGACAGAAAGGAGAAAAATAAACAGAGTTGGAGGGGGACCTGAATTTCTACATAAGTAAAGATGAATAAAATAGAAGAAACTGAACTCAGAGTATAGTAAAGTCCATCAGCTTTGCTGTATCTACACTTTTTTTCCAAACTAATTGCTTAAAACTCTTAAAGTGTTTACAAGTCCTTTAAAATATCGCTGCTACTGTAATTGAATTGTTTCCACTTATCCGGAATGAGAATCCATCTGCAACTGTAAAAGTCAGCTTACTTAAGATCTTGATTCAGATAATGATATAGGAAACACATGATGTAGCTCATTATTGAAGAAAAAAGATACATCAGTAATTACACAGATGGATAAATTTATGTATGATTACCAAAACCAGATGAAAATGAAGCACTGCACATGGTTCCTCTGGATTAGTAACAAGTCAGTATAATTAAGAGAAAATAATAACCTGCTCTACTGCATTTATTTACATTTCTGTTTCCATTGAAGTCTGAAGATTTATTAAATAATAACACTGATTAATCAGTTTAGACTGCATCCAATCATTTTACTAGCTCCTATACAGATGTGTTTAAAAGTCATTCTGATGAATATGTCTTGTACAGTGATGAGCTGTCCCAGATTAGTATGGTTATAAATAAATAGCAAATAAAACCCCCGAACGTATTTTAAAACTGCATCAGTTCTTCAGAATTGGAGATAACTACTGGAGACCAGCATGACTTCTAAGACAGACTGGACCCTCACAGTCTTCTCTTCCATTTTCCTACTGTTCCTAACTAGACATCACAGAAAATGCTCTTTGGCATCCACAGTAAAACCTATTAGTAGAAGTGCATGATATATTTATATATACCTTTATAGCTCTAACTAATGTCACACAACTACTTTCCCCCTATATTTTAAGTCTCAGTGTATATTTTCAAAGGTGTCTTTGAAATGGATTTTTACATCTTGAAGATTTGAGACCATCTGGACATTCTTTCCTAGGTAGAAAAAGTGCTGTCAGAATATAGATTTGAATACCACTAAGTAAAAAATGTCTGGTTTTAGTAAGAGCAAGGCAGAAGGAATAGCCTTTCATTAATGAGCACTTGAAACTTCTCCTCTCTTCCTGATCCTCAAAGGCTTCTCATTTTCAGAAGTGTATTTTAACAACTGGAAAAATGGTTACACCTAATTAGTGCAGTATTTGAAAAGGATCCATCAAAACTGAATCCCAAGTAAAGCTGATTAATAAACATTTTTAAAAGGCATTAAATGTAGTTATATACTCTCATATGTTGTACAGTAATAGATTACTTTCAGCTTGGACAGATGAAAGATGACCAGAAAGCACTGCATACTCTTAAAACCAGCAAGTGTTAGTTACAAAGAACTTAGAACACCATCCCTTCACTCAGCAGACAGCAATAACCAGGAATTCTACATCATGATTTCAATAAAAGAAGCAAACCCCAAATTAAAGATTCTGAAGTTTAAACTGTAATTCTTAAAATTGTTAGTAATCCAAGTTACAAAAAATATGGAAAAAATCAAGAAAACATATTAAAAAACCCCAAATATCAGCTGCCTATATTGTCTGGAAACAGGATAGCATGTTTTGGTAATTTTCGTTATAGATAGGTAGGCAGAGTTTATTTACTTTCAAATGGAGAAATATGTTTTTCACTGTGTTCCCACCCTCATCATAACTCTACTTCACATCCCTGTAATTTCTTTCTAATGTCTCAAAGTCTTTTCTAAATACAGGGAAATAATTAAATCCAAACAGCTTTTTTTTTCAGATTAAACTATGTGACTTTACATACATTTCTGTCACTAAAAACATGGTGATAGCTGTAACAACTGAGCTATTGTAAAGTATATAGACTCACATTTGAGTTTGAAAAGTTTAAATATAGCAGGAGAGGCTTGTTGTTTTGATTTTTTTTTTTTTGCGTTTTCAGAGAAGTAATTTGTGNAATTGCAAAGATGAGAGTATAAAATCAGTTAATGGAGAAGAAATCTCAATGTGCATTCCTAGAGTGGTCCCATGCTGTGTCAAGCTTGCCACTTTATACCCAAGTAACAGACATTTAAACAAAGGACTAAGAATTAGATAGTTTCAGTACAGTTAAGAGTATCTAACAAAGTTTATGCTGAAACATAACATAAATTTGGTGCTTAGATAATTTTCATTTTTCTTCAAGAGGAGGCACAGAAAGCATTCTGGAAGAGAAAACAAGCACCAAATCTACTGAAGCACTAGAACTGTATTTGCAGACATGCTACTGCAGGACCAAGTCAGCCTGAATCTGAATTCTGTTTCAAGACAGAATAATCCTATAGCATTCATTTGTTAGGATTTGAAGGTGCCCTTTTCCCAGATAATTGCAAAAATGTAACTTAAGTTTTTTGAATTGTGCATCAAGTCTCCCAAAACATTGTTGCAATAGGAGTGTTGCTGCAGGCAAGAACTACTGTGAATAGACAAGAGCCACTAAACTAACAGGATTCATTAGAGAAAATGTACACACACACAAAGGGATCCCGTGGGTCTGCTGAATTTACACATCAGCAAGATGCACTAGGGTTTGTCTGGTTTTTGCAAAGCTTGTCCTATCTTCATTAATGGTCAGCTCTTATTAAGAAAAACCATGCCACAAGTAAAGATGATATATAGGAATTTTAAAACACTGCCAACACTTTTCAATTTTTTGGCAATGTTTCCATCTTGCCAGTTTCCATGACAGCTATAGAAGCAAAAGGTGACTCATCTTAAGACTACCCAGCTACATATTCTCCAATAAAAAGACATTTTAAAGAGTGATATTTGGATTTAGAACTATTGTAAGAACAAAGCAAATATCTTATAGCAGTACCTTAAGTGTGATTATAGTTGAAGAGAGTAATTGTGCAAATTGTTACTGTGAAAGAGTCTGTTTAATCAAAACACGCACTTCGTAAAATAAAATATTTATTCTATTTGAATTTGAAAAGATTTCTATTGAAAGAGGTTTTCTTTTCTTTGAAAAATCAAGCTTTTCTTCTAGTTCATCAGCATAAACACGATAAAGTGGATTATAAGCTTGCACTGATGAAGGACAAAACCCATTAGAGAAAAATACATGTCTGACAACAACAGCGATGGTTATTTTTTATTCCTTCTTTTTAAGTGGAATGTGGAACAGCAGTATTAATGCTGTTTCACTGCAAAACATTGGAAAAGAAAGATCAGTGAATAACCTTCTCTTCCATACTGTGGGAAAAACTCACTAATGAGTTTAGTGAACACAAACTAGAACTGAAAATCTGCTGTCCTAGCCATCTCAAAATGCTCCTGAACCACTCTTGTTAACAAAGCTAGACAAGTAAGACTGATAAGGTGATTTTCTAAAATAAAAGTACTGCGTGATTACAGCTGGTTAGCTTGATACCTAACCTGAGGGAAGGGAGATTTAGGCAATTAAGAGAAAGGGAATTATTCAATATCAGTAAGAGTCCTTTGATGAGCTAAGTGAATAAACAAAGCACCAGGACATGTAATAGACTTCTGACAGGTACATCACCTGATGTTCTCCAATTAGAAAAAACACAAACACTGAAACAAGCCTAGGCTGGGCTGTCACGACTTTCAAGTAATTTCAGCATCAAAAGCAGTGAAGTGGAAATGATTAAACAGAATTCTGTTTTTAAAAGAATTCTGCCAGAACTGGTAGCTTGATACTACTCTGTATTTTGCTGATGAGCTTCAGACCACTGATAAGTGTCACCAAAAGCAAAACAGCTGCATGTCAGGGGCTGAAGTGGTAAGGAAAAACCAATCTTCTTTGTGGGCTAATTGGTCCCAGAAGGAGAGGGGAGGGGAAGGAGAAAAAAAAACAAACAACCAACCAAATAAAAAGAAAAGAGATGATGCTTTTCCACAAGAGTTTCATATGAAAAAAATCCCAAACCAAGCCAAAAATCCCTTGAGGAATGCAGGACATGGGATTTAAATACAAGAAATTGAAGTCACTATCATCAATAAGAACTCTTTTTTTTTTTCCCTCCTCCCCCTCAGTTCCCAGAGCATTACAGTCAAAGAAAATAAAAGAAGCTATGTATTTATAAGCAGGATAGCATGAAGCAGCAGCTTTCTGGACCAAAAAGATTTTTAAAAACTCAAGAATTTCAACACTTTCCAAAAGGATTTTTGAGCTAACTTAGGTTATCAAAAGAAAATCAAGTTGAGATGAGTAGCATGAGATATCTCCACAACAAGAAAATAAGATAACAAAGGGCTATAACACTGACATAATAGAGATACAGAAAGTTTCAAGTTAAAAGTGAAGTAGTTTTAAGCATGACTCTATTCAATCAGTGAGACTAATCTTTCAGAAAAATTATGCTGTCCTCAAAATAAACCATCTGTATTTGCCAGTGAGCTGCTCACTACCGGACAGAAAGCATTCAGATATTAAATGATTGAAAAACCTACTCTTGTTGTCTTAAACCTCAGGACATCACAGTAACTGCACTCAGTCAATTGTGCATAAAATGGGTAACAATTTAGTGCACTCCTCTGTGACTGGGAGAAATACACAGGGCTACAGGGTACATTTAGAAGTAAATGCATTAATCAGAACATATCTGAAAAACATTCCAAACAGGAACACTTTATGGCCATTATTATATTGAAAGAATATTACTTCACAGGTAAATCAGAAACTTGCACTTTGCTATCTAAACTTTGCGTGGCATGACTCTTGCTAAGAAATGCTGCTTCTCACATCACAGCATATAACATAAAATAAGAGTATTTTTAGCTCACTCTTCAGAGAAGACTGGAGATAGAATATCATTTAAGGATCTTGCTGCATTTGAATCTGTATAGCTTCTACTCCTCAAGAGCAAGAAATATCAAGCCAAGAATTATTCAAAGGTTATATTCTTTATATCCCTTGTATTCTTCCATGCATTAGTAATTCATTAAAATGGGTAGGAAGAAAATTAAAGATGTTCTTAAAACAGGAGAATTGTGCATTTTAGAAAGGTTTTTTCCTTAAAAATGTTTTCCATTCAACCTAAAACTTTACACTATGCTTAAGATATTTCATTTAAATTAATATTTTAAGTCATTTAATAGATCTACTGCAAAGAGACAACAATTCATTTCCTTCTTCACTGCAAGGCACAGAGCTGTAAGCATCTCTCTGCTGTCAACACGGCTGTTTCACTTGCTCAGGAATTGCTCCTTTCTTCTTCCTTGAACTAAACAGCAACCAATACTTCTTGCTTTTCTCCCTTTTCCTAAGTCATCCTTAGGAAAGAAAGGCATGCTACAATTCTGGAAATTACATTGTAAACCACCCTCCCTCCCCACACAGATTTGGAGAATTTTTGTCAATGCCAACTATGTTGTACCTCGAGGGTTTATGAGATAAGGACAAACACAGCACTATCCTAGAACTTTGTAAACATCTAGACACAAAAACCGCTGAAGTGACATCAATACTTAATTTCCTGTCATGGAAACAACTAACTTGGC
This sequence comes from Thryothorus ludovicianus, assembly GCA_013397245.1. Taxonomy (NCBI): domain Eukaryota; kingdom Metazoa; phylum Chordata; class Aves; order Passeriformes; family Certhiidae; genus Thryothorus; species Thryothorus ludovicianus. Next base: position 25,625 of record VZTB01008916.1, on the reverse strand, counting down.
TTTCACTGTTAAAAATCATTTGTAGCATTAAGTTATGGCAAATAACTCTCCAAAGGAGGTGACAGTTCTTAGCTTTTAAGATGTTATATTTATATTCAACATTTAAACTGCTTGAGGAAAACAGGCTTACTATTTCTGTAATGCTTTACATTATCATTTGGTATTCTTGTAAATTCTGGCCTATGGTGAATGATGCCAGCTTATTTTCATGAGTAAGTCATATTACAGTTACAAGGAGTAACTGCACNCACTGTTGGTATACTGACTTTTAGTTCCAGTACATTCAACAGGAGCAGAGGTCTGAACTCCTAAGGACTGAATTTCTGTAAGCATGTTGGATTAAAGACAGGGAACACCTAAAGAGGATGACTTTCCAGAGCAATCAGAATGCATAAACAAATGGCAGACTCATTAATGTATCTCAAACAAACATTCCTGGCTTGCTATACAGCTCTTCACCTTTCTCCTCATCTCTATGCCTGAAGAAATTAAACCAAATGAGTTAAACAAGAACAGTCCTCTTGTTCTAGAACTTGTTTCATCATAGAGAAAAACTGTTATGGTTTCTATATCTCACTTGAACAATCTCAATTACATATAGTTTATTGAAAACTAGAATCAAATTAAAGAGGTGAAGATGTGGCAACATTCAAGAATCCCTTGCAAACAAGTTACTGCTGCTGTTTAAAGTAAAGTTTAAACTCAATTTTAAACTCAATGCAGAACAGTCATTCTAAGATCATGGAATATCACCATTTATTTCCAGATAAACTGTAGTGGATAAGAAGCAAAATATTTATTTTTTAAACAAGGAGTCTGAAAGCATCAAGTGTTCTGAAGAGCTGCTTCAGGTCAAGCAGATTCTACCACAGTAGGAAGAACCCACTGAGTTAGAGAATACAGAATCCTATTCCCTCAACCAACTTCAACGTTCTGTTTATACAGATTAGGTTTCAGTCACAAATGCAATTTAATTCCACAATGGAACAATGAGATTTCATTTCCTACTGACATCTATGCTCAGAAATAACAATTCATACTCCCAAGCTATGAAGATGTGGCTTCTGAACTGTGAGTGGTGCCACACCCAAGCTGTTAACAAGAGGGTAGGTCCTCCACTTCTGCTGGAAGAAGAGAACACAGCCCATGAATGACCTTTCACAGGACATCCTAGTTGCATGCAATGTATGTTACTAGCTGTTTCCAGACAGACTCGCCACACTCAAAACTAGCAGGTATAACACCAGAACTTTCTTTATACTGAAACAATTTATCAGTGGTAAGGAAACAGAATAGTGATGTGCAATATTCTGGAGTTAATTTTACACAAAGCCAACTTTATTTCCACCCAGCNGAAGTCTCTTTTCTTTGCATTTTGTATAGAAACACTTTCAAATTGCATTAGTTTATCAGTACATCCTCTTTATACAGACACTTTTACACAGAAATAGAGCACCAAATAAACCCAAGGCAGCAAAGTTGTTGAGGAATGTAAGAGGTAATGTGAGACCATCAGAAACATCTTGCACATACTGTTTCAAGTCAGTTGCCCTGTGCAAGTTTCAAATATTTTTCAAATAAGCCCTAGCTTTAAAGGATGTTCTATCTTCTCGTTACTATGATACATACAAAGGCTTCTTAAAATCTGTTACTGCATGAAGACAGATAATTAACTTACAGACTGTGTTATGGATAATTTGAAATAAAATCTAAAGGATAAGAAGGCCCATAGAAAAAGTTATCAGAAAAGATGTAAAGTTTGGGGGCAATTTATTTTCATGAAGCTTCCATGTAATAGATGCTTAGAAGAGATGGAAAAAAAAGCAGCTGAAATGATAGACAAAGGTGCTGTTCAGAAATATTAGAGGAAGTTGGAGAATTACACTGAGTTAAGATTTTCTTTGCAACAGTTTTGCTCACAGAAGCAAGGAAGAGAAGCATCAGTGAGCTGCCTGAAAGTGCTGTTGTGACTATGACTTACAGTGGTTACAGGAAGGGACTCTGGTATCGTTCTGGAGGAGTTGTAAGGCCCATAAAGGAAGGCTGGTGCGTACCCATCTGTCACGGCGCTCTGAAAACTGCTTTGGCTGCTCAGGTTGTTGCCACTACTGCTGTTTCTGTTGTATAAGTTGTTGTTCAGTTCATGGTTTTTCCTGTGAGGCAGCTGTAAGCTGCCATTCAGGTGGCTGGAGATATGGTTTACAGAAAAACCTGTCCTAGAGGACGATGATGTCATTTTGCTCTCATCATCATCTGAAGCAGCATACAGGTTCCCTAGAGAACTGGCTAGTCTGGAGTTTATGAAAACGCTGAATGGAAAACACATGCAGGGAAAAAAATATTCACAAGATATGTAGAGTCATATACAAAAATGTAACAGACAATTCACAAGACATTAGGTGAATAACACTGACCATTCTGAAATAATCTGTGTTTGTACACAGGTTCATTTTCTAGCTCCTAAGTAATGAAAAGCAGAATTCTTTGTAAGGACTTTCCAAGTTTTGCTTATTCAAGCACTACACCATGGCCAGCTTTCACCTCTGTCAAACCATACATGCATGCAGGAGATGGTGTTAAAAGGTTCAGGCAGTATCTGATTTACACTGAGGCACTTTGTGTACATGGAACAGTTTAAGAACTCCTCCTCTGTTTCTTGCAATTGGTTTTGTGATACAAGCCTTCAAGTAACCAAGAAGTATTATGACAAAATTTGAGACTAGAAATAGGGTGTACTGAAATACCTCAAGCTGGTTACTCTGTTCATGCAAATATTTATGCACATAGTTATTAAAAATGCATCAATCATTCTGAGTGTCATTTAATATATATAATTACTTAGGACAATAGTAATAATGGAGAGAAATAGTAATAAAATCAAGGGTTCATAAAAAAAGCAATTACCACTCAGTATTCTGAGAGTAATAGTATATAGACTAGTGGGAATATCTGCAAAACATCTATAAACTGATATGAGTGGAAGAAAACAACCCACTTGAGTAAGACAGTATTGTGTCTGATGACACAATCTCAATAAAACTCTTAGACTAGCAGGATAGATTTTGGGTTTTGCTTGTTTTTTAAATCTGTAGACAACTAAAGTTTGGCTTGTGGAACAGCAAATCACCGTAAGTAAATAAGTAAGTCTTATAGCCAAGAACAGCACGTGCTTCATAGGCTGCAGATGTGCTGACAACCACTCTAAGATACCGTAAACATTTGTACCAAAATGAGAAGAAAGAAAAAACCTTTTAAGGTTCGAGCCTGAGGATGTGGAAAGTCTGCTTATTCTTTCTGCAGATGGTGAAGTAACTGCCATCACTCTGGAAGCCTTTAGAGGATATATGGATCCTTCTGTGCTACCTGAAGTATTCAGTCTAAAAAGAGCGCAGAGTTCCAGTGAGAAGCAAGATTTTGTAATTAAAGTATACATCTCCAACACACAGAGTTTTTCAGTACATAGACTGGTATTTTAAAAAGTCTGAGAACTCAACAGCAAAAACCCAAATTTGCCGGCTTAAACATATTTTTTCAAGAAAACTTTCCAGATATACACTCCAGATATTTCCCCTGCTGCACCTTATTGAAAAGTACAAGCTACTTTTCACCTTGATAATTTATGAAGGCCATGTGTCCATTTTTTATAGATTTACTGTGAGTTTTATCATAAATTTTAGAACTCTAAATGTAAATTTCATTAAGAGTACTTTTTGAGCTTATAAAGCAAGTATGAGTAGAAAAACCCAAAACTGTAGCTTTCATGAGGTCAGAATCATTTCCAAATGAAAATTTTCACAAATTTGCACAGAACATACGGCTCTTCCTAGGGTGGGATTCTTAATTACAAAATTCTTCATGTGTTGATAAAGAGCTGTATATGTTACACTGGACAACTCAAATTGTTACTATTATGGCTGTCCACATTAAATAATTAAAAAAAAAAAATTCTTTAACCCTCGATCAAGGGATACAACAATGAGATCTTAAAGGATGAAAAAACTTGGGTACAGATCTCCAACTACAAGCACAGAAGAAAAATGACATTGAGCAGCTTTAATTACACACCAAGAAAGGGTAAAACATTCATTTCCAATGCTAGCCATCTGGAGAAATCAAAAATTCAGATCACAAAATAGAAAAAAAATGTGCTCTTTTCAGTATTAATGCTTGATAATGATAGAAATTTTGTCTTACATATTATATTGTAGATTCAATGGGGTAAGGCATGCAATTTGCAGATGTTTAAAAAGGTTACCTGCCTATGCTCAGAAGTCTGAAATAGTGATCACATCAATTGATTAGCAATGATCCAAAACACTGAAAATTAAGACCCTAGTCAAGGGATATATACTTAGAACTAGAATTTTAAAGTCAGTACCTGAAGGGTTGTGATATTGACCTGGTGTGCAGTTTCATGTCTTGCAGCCTAAAGAAACAAAAGCAGCAATCTTTATCCAAGGATAAAAAGCCTTTCCCCTCTGCCAAATCATATCTGTGTGTCTCAGGTCGGCTTAAAATATAAAAGTAAGAACTAGAATTTTTGAAAATCAGTGTTTTAATTTACAGTTAAAGAACTGTAATTAAATTACAGTTTAATTACTAAATTATAAGTTACTGCAGGTTTAATTTCAAAGTTCACATTCTTACTGGTTCTGAAAAATTATAAATTTCTATAAGGAGTACAAAAAAGTAATTACAGAAAGACAACTAAGTTTGATTAAGAATATTTTGTTCAAGTCGTAAGTTTTAAAATACTAGATATAAATTTGAAAATTTTGAAGTGTTACTGCTACACAGTAAGTAGGCATCTCTAAACAGGGAGACAGAGGGTAAAAAAAGAGAGAAGAAAAAGATTAATAAGCCAAATCTGCAATGAATAGAAACATGGAAAAGTCCCCACCACAGAAGATGGTACAGGCAGTACCACTACCTTAAACGAGATCATGTACTTGCCACACAGGTCTGATAGCATGGACTGAATTTAAAACTGCAAATTACCTCAGAGCTCCACTTGTAGCGGAACAAGGCTGCCTCCAACTTTTTAAGGCATTCAGCTTATCTCCCTGTGTCATCTCATTCTGAGCTTCCCCATCTTTGTCTTCAGAATCATTCTGGGAAACAAAAGTACACAAGCAAGGGCATCTATCAAATCCTAGGAGCAGCATAGTTTCAAAGCACTGAGCATCTCCTTCCTAAAGATCAGAATCCAGAAGGCTGATCTACTGCCTTCTGCAGACATGGCAACACTCTTTGCACGGTTCTGGTACATTAAATGTGCCCCTGTACAAACACATTCACACAGGGCTTCTGCAGAATCTGACCTCAAAGTCAGTTCACAATGCTAAAGCCTAATGCCAGCATTTATTTACTTCAGGGGTGGCTGTTGGACATTTATGCACACCCGCATTATAAGTTAAAAACTTGGAATAAGCAGATTTTTTGTTTCCAGGAGGAAAGCTGACTTTTTGTTTTCCTTCATTCTCAAGAAAACAACTGAAAATCCTGAGAGAATGACTTGAAATGATGCAAACCTTCTGAAGCTTGAAAAATCACCTGTACCAGTTTTAAATATTACTTGATCTTTTTTATTTTTAAGTGAATATTTGTTCTAATTATGACCTATAAAAAATTAATATGAGAAAAATCAATCTAATACTAATACAAGCCTAAAAAAGCCAAAAATCTAGAAGTTATCTACAGCTAATTATTAAAAGCTCAGCTTCAGTCTGTTTGAATTTTTTCCTAAGAACACTTACCTCCTTGTATTGATCCAAGTCTTGTGCTTTATTCAAACTGTCACTGATGGAAATGTCATTCAAGCCACAAAGAACTCTGTTAATGTTTCCATCAATTCCTCGCTGTTTCTGCTTTGATCGGATGAGATCTCCCTCCAGCCATAACATTGCTTGCTTCCTTCAGGACACAAAACCAAAGCCATTCAGCTCAACAAATTTGAATACATATAAAAAAACATGAAAACATGTCATGCTTACAGATTGCCAACATTTGAATCTTCTGTACATCTTCATCTGGAAAAAAATTTACACATCTATCACAAAAATTTTAAAACCTCAATACTTAAAAACAATAACAAAAACCCCTCCAGGATCACCAAATAAGTCTGTAGTTGTCACAGTACTAAAACTTCATTTTATCAAATCCTTCTGGGGAAAAAGGTTAACTAAACAGGAATTTGCAATCATATTTTAAAGGCTCTTAAAACACAACTTAAAACATAATATAAAACAGTGCTTTTATATATATCATGTGTAGCATAACTGATGATAGAGAACTTTGCAACTTACTAGCATGAGTTTTCTGGATGCAGAGATTGTGCAGTGAAACTACAGCTGACCTGTGCAGTGCAAGTGGATATAGTCATATAAAGTTCACCAGGACTCTAATATGGACTTTTAGAAACTGAAAGAATATATCCTTCACACAGGTGGTAAAATAATTACAATTTCTTAGCTGCAATGTGCATGGGCAGAGCAGATTTTTTCAATGAGGCTGTATTATTCCTCTATAAGGAACTTTGCTGGGTAGGTAACAGTCATGCTAGTTCCATCCAAGAACTGAGCCCCTGTTGCATACTATTGAAATAACATTAAATTCCTACAAAGAAGAAAAAAAAATAGGAATTAAATAAGAATACACTTTCACTGGAAACTTTTGTTTGGAAACAAAATATTATGGCAAACCTTAAGAGCTAAGGGATCTGAGCCAACTGCCCAAGCTTTTGCATAATATATAAAAAAGGTAAGCACTTCAGAAAAATTTCACTACACCCCAAGTAAACACCAAGAGAAGGTAGAAAAAGGGAGGGGAGGGAAGAGAGAGAGAATGCCACTTAGTCCACCTAACAGAAGTAGCCTAGAAAACATGCTTGAATTTAAGTACTTTTGAAATCTTCCAAGATTATTGCATATGCAGTAACAAACTGATCTGATACACATTTAAGTGGAAGAGTTTCTATTAAAAAAAAACCCTAAACTAGTCAAACCTCCCTTATCAAAGCTCAAAGAATCTAAGAGATTAGGCTTTGACACCTATGAAGCTTGGGAGTTCGAAATTGCAAGATGTTACCTTTTTGTCAGATGCAACTTTGCAGCCCTGAGGGCAAGACATTTTATATTAGAAAGATGTAACTGACATTCTTTTCCAACCCCATTTTGACACCATTGGTGACATTGCATGACTTTTGTCTGATTATTGAAACAGGTATCTACCCTTTGGAAAGTAGAATATTCTTACTGAACAACACTACAGCTCTCAACTGTTGCAAATGTAGGTAGATCTGAAGGATCTTTGCCTATCTATAAGATCAAGCCAAGTATTCCTTCAGTCAAACCAAGAAAAGACATGGGCCTTGTTTTTCCTATCCTCTAAGTAAACAGCACTTACTATTCACATTATCTACTACCTTTCTTGTAATTTTGCTCTATTGTGCAAGTCATTTTTAAGAGTGCATCATCCAAACATCAGCACTGTCTAAAGAAGATTAATCTAGCTCCAGTGAACACCTGTAGTTTGTGAAAGTTTGTGATCTCCTGTATTTTGAATAGCACCTCTCAAATAGAGGAGTGTTCATTTGTTGCCCTGGAAAATAAATAAAACCCCTCATTCATGCTCTATTTCTCTTGAATTACAGTAATACCTCTTTCTCTCCAATATCCTGTGGATTTTAAAATGCAAGGTCAGTGCATCTTTTACAGTATTTACACAGTATCTAGAAGAGCTGATGAATTCTCTTTTTCCTACTTGTAGTGAATTTTCTTAAAATGTTTTGTTTTTTCATACTTCATACATTCACTTCATAAAAGTGAAAATGTCTCCAAATAAATATCATCATGCCATCAACTCAAATACATCAGCATAACCACTACAGTAGTAAATGCACAACACAGAAACCACTATGACATTAAACTTACTGTCTACATCACTGCCATTCATTTTCACTCAGGATCAAATCTGAAGCTGTATTAAAACCATACATTTGTTTGGGTAAAACTACTAGCTCCAAATGAGAAATGTTTCATACATCATGCTGAGGAATCTGGTGGAGATCATAAGCTTTCTACCAAGTACTTATTTAATCTTTAGTTACAATAAAGAAAAACCATACAAACTATGCCATTTTAAGATTAATTTTAAGTGCCACAGATGATATATAAAGTATTTCAAGACTATTCTTTTGATGCTAATGTTTAATAAATTCTATTTGTTGATTTAATCTTTTGTCCATATCTGTCCACTTCCAACACATTTGTCTAACTCCTAAATTCCTCAGAACAGAAACATGCAGTCTTGGAGCCCTGTGCTCCTTTAAGGGGACAAAATGCACAGAACTCCAGAGAAGCTGAGTGCTTCTGAGTAATTCAGATTTCAATCCCCTATTAACTAACCTTAAATCTATTGAAGAGGCAACAACTTACAAATGTCAGTAGACAAATTAGATCCTATAAATAGTGTAGGATGAATAGGAATGGAGAGGAGCAAAGAAGGTATATGTATATATACATACTCTTCCAGGAAGTGTTGCTGGGGTCCTATAATAGAGCCAGGGCGACATATTCTTATCCAAGCAATAGCTTCAGCATGTGTGAACTTGTAGTGCTTCATTATGTAACAAGCAATCAGTGTTCCTGTTCTCCCCAGGCCAGCTACAGAAACACAAGTATCAACAGCCACATATGAAGAGATGAGCATTCCAGAATTATCAAATAAATGTATGGCATATAAGAAAACTTCCATGCAATGTTATTCACCATATTAGTATTTGAAGAAATAATTCCTGATTCAGTATCCCATTGATCATATAATTCAATTTTAATGCCGTAGATATAGGGACAAATCTTTCATGCTTAGGAAAAGTTAAGTGTTTAAAAGAACACCTGCAACAGCAATCACTCATGGCACTTGAAAAATTCTACTCCAAACTTTGCTTAAAAAAAGGTCAATTGTAGTGGTGTGTTTTAAAGGGTTTTTATTAATTGAATTGTTTTATAATGTTTTGATTACCTGGTTTGTTCTGTGTACCCCCATATTCTCTCCCTTTTGGTTTCCCCCTGTTCTTTCCCCTCCCTGGTGGCATGTCTGTCACTTTGAGACCCTTCCCAGAGTCTGGAAAGTTCTCTGGAGGGGGTCGAAGGATAGGCTGCTGGTGGGGAATCCCCCTACCCCCCCGGGGTGATTAGCTGCTTGGGGTGTCATTCAGCAGGCTGTCACACCCGGGAACCCCCCCATTGGTCTACCCTTAACCCTTTCCCTTTTCCCCACCTCCCCTTATAAACCGGTGCACAAGCCCTGCTCGGTGCTCTGCCCACCAGACGCTCCGAGGTGAGGCGGGAGTGCTGCCCTGACTCCCAATAAACTCGTTAAGCCGTCCCGGTCAGAGTCCTCCTTTAATCTTCGCCATCGTCGCCGCATTCAGGATACGTGNTTTATATTTGGTGCTCCAACACTTCTGCCGCTATAGCCAATATTTTTTAAAAAGCTGTGATCAAGCTAGATACCAACTTCATATTTATAACACCAGTAAAAATCCATAATCAAAGCACCTTTGAGAGGCCAACACAAGTACCTAAAAACCATGGTGCAAATATGTCACATCTCAACAGAGAGCAACTCAGTGGGTTTTTCTTTTTGAATCAGTTTTATTGTGAAACTAGCACATAAAACTATTCACTGCTATCAGTATAAACAGCAATGACTGTTGACCAGTGTATAATTTTAGATATCAATAACTTAAAATAATTTAACTCATTGCCCAAAATATCCCAAGCTAATCCTGTTTTAAGGGGACAACAGACACAGAATAATTAGCTTTTACTATCAGTAAAATCTCAAACTATAGAATGAGAATTAATCTCTTTCTAGCTCTATGTCTCATCTTCTAGTAAAGTGCTTCCCCATTTAAACCTTATTTCCCACAAATCCAATATTTGCAATTTACAGTCTCAAAGTAGTCTATTATTGTTTATGCACCAAAAACTATCCAAATGGAATCTCTCCAAGCAGCCAGACATCTCTGCTGATAATTCTATACACAACTACAGCTCTTTACATTTAACCAATAACTATCTCTGACTTTTTTGAAAGTGAAGATGATTTAGGTAGGATGAAGACAGAAGTTCACACATAGTGAGATTCCATAATTGTAGCTTGGAAGACAAGCTCTGAAGACTCATTTAAAAGGCGAAGTATTGATTTCAGTTCTTTCCTACAACATGCTGCTAATGTACAAACTTTCCATTACAATCCTTTGCAATTAACTGTTCTATCTCATCTGAGACAAGCAGTTTCTAGTGTAATAGCTGTGCCCAGAACACCTCTGCAATATAACTCTGCCTGAGTTAGGCCTGAGTTAACTATTGATTTAACACTGTAGAGGATTATTCAGGGTGATGTAAAAAATAGAAAGGAAAAGATTATTGACTTGCTTACTAAATGGACAGACAAAACACCAAAAATACTTCCGTGTAGAAAGCACATCTCTAACTCACTACCAAGTATGTTATATTCCTTAAGCAGCAATGCCTGGAGAATAACTTACAAACAACCTCATGCTAATCAACAATTTATACTCTTATTTAGCCTAATTGGCTAAATTTAGCAGATGCCCAGCTTATCAATGCCAGAACTTCCGGGTTCTAGCAACAGTAACAACTTGCTGGCAAATAAACCTGGTTATCGTTGATATGCATATTTATTGTTCAAGGGAAAATTATGAATAGTATTATTCTTCCTTCTGACCAGGCAAGACATTTGCCTTCACAATGTCCTTACAAAACTCTAAATATAAATCAAGCTGAACCCTCAAAAGCTATTCTTAACCTCTCTTGACTAAGCATGTTTTGTACATTTTCTGGCTGGTTTGCTGAATTAGGCTGGTTTGAAATGCTGGCATCACAATAACTCACATCAACTTGAAATGTGGAATTCATACTCCACAGAAAAATGTAGAACAGCCAAAAAGCACAAAGAAATCCTTTTAGTGTTTTCAATTTCCTAGCCAATTATCATAATGCTGTGAAAGCATAATGCAAAAAAGAAACCTGCATCAACTAAATCTCAAGTTTTCAAGTCATATTAAAAAAACACAGAACAATGAACAACAGATTGTCAGTTCCTGCAAGTAACAGTGTAGGATGTAAGGACTTCATATACACAGGAAAATAACAAATATTTGGCATACATTTATGTATCAAGCACCATAAAGCATTATTACTCTCACAATCTGAAAGTGTTCTTAAATGCTGTACTTATGTGATAAACTCTATGGATTTATATTTATTTTGAATTTCATTTTGAGAAATTAATAGGTGCACATACCTTTACAATGTACAGCAATGGCACCATCAGCATCTTCACAGATGTTCAGGAACCTCTGGACTATACTGTCACTTGGTGTGCTGCCATCGATGAAGAATAGATCATAATGCTCAAAACCACCATCAGTAAAGCGTTTTGCCTCATAAATTTTTTTGTTTAGTCTTATGATTGATGTGACATTATGCTTCTTGAAATAGGGAAAGTAGGCTTCAGGTGCATGAAGAGGATAACCTATAAAAAAAATAAAGCCACAATTTCCTAGGTTCATGAAGTTCAAAATCCCACTAATAAAAATTGCCCCTGAAAACTTTTTAAATAATAAACACATTAATACTAAAAATACTTTAATACTTCTTTCAGAATAGACATGTTAAGTGATATAAAAAAATTGTCCAAAAATGCTCATTAAGACCACTTTTATTATAAAAAGTATTAGGAGGCAAAAAGTTAAAACAGTCTATGTGAAGCAGTGTACTGTCTCCCATTAAGCCCCAATTCCTCTCTGCAAGGCAGATTTATACATAAAGCTGGGGACAAATATGAATTCAGCGTTTCAGAACAGCTGTTTATCTAGAGTCAAGCTGCAGATCAAAGAATAAAAGCATGCTTGCAGAGGAAACATTGTTTATAAGGAAAATAGATTGCTCATCTATATTATAGACAAGAGAAACAGTCAAAGGTTAAACTGCAGTACTAAAAATATTCCTGTCCTACTGGGAAGTAAGAGAGCTTTATTGCCTTGATTCTCAGTCAATAGACAAAAGGATCCTCTAGATGAAGATGGGGGGACAGGGAGGGAGGTCAATGACCAACAAGACAGCTGTTCAGTATAAGTCATATATGCATTAGTAAATGCAATTCAAGTCACAATATGAGAAAAATGTAGCTTTGAAATGTGTACTTGCAATCACCTGGGAGAGGGTTATTTATAGTTTCATAACTGGATTTTAAGTGTTATGTTATAAATAAAACACAGGTTTTCCAAATTTTGTGGAAAAATTTAAGTAAATTTAGAAAAAATTCTGCAAGAAAGGGCTGCAACAATGATTGGGAAAGAAACCCAAACAAATCAAAATATTTTCTTTCTGGATTTTGTTTGAATTTTCAGTGGACACTATGTAACAGGCAGCATTTCAGTCATAAATATGAAAGAGCAGAAGAAGGGGATAGAGAGGGAAGGTAGATATTCAGAAAATATGCTCACATAAACAACAGGATGTGGCACAATAATATAGTCAGATACAGAAAAAACCTGATGGTAGCATTTAAATTATTGATTTTCCTTTTAGCTGGACCAAATCTCTACTTCCCCTCTGTCAGTCAAGCAATCAAGTTTCTCTNTTTCAGTGGACACTATGTAACAGGCAGCATTTCAGTCATAAATATGAAAGAGCAGAAGAAGGGGATAGAGAGGGAAGGTAGATATTCAGAAAATATGCTCACATAAACAACAGGATGTGGCACAATAATATAGTCAGATACAGAAAAAACCTGATGGTAGCATTTAAATTATTGATTTTCCTTTTAGCTGGACCAAATCTCTACTTCCCCTCTGTCAGTCAAGCAATCAAGTTTCTCTTTTTTTTTATTCCACTAGAATCACATTCCCTTGGTTCTTCACATTACCCCAAGTATCTTCAGTAGGAAAGGCAAGCTTCTTTTAAAAGTCTTTCCTGGTCTGTGTCACAAAACTCTTCACACAGTCTTCTGTGTTTAATGCAACTCACCTTTCATTCTGCACACTTACTGTATCAGGTGTCAGGTTCCAGGAGAATAGTAAGTGACCTGAGTCTCTCAGGCACTTTCTCACAGGATGAAAAGTCACTGACTGTTAGAAGAATTGAAATTCCTCTGGCAAAGAAGAATTCCAAAGCTTTTTTGAATTAAATTCTATGAGCATATATAAAATGCTCACTGGATGATTATTAATGAAGATTAAAACTGATCTATAACCCTCTATTATCTTCTGCTCATTTGCTGTGATGGTTTTACATGCTGGAAAAACAAGATCATAGCACAGCATTAAAACATACACCATACCATTTTCAAGTTTGCTTTTCGGATGTGGTCCACTAAAAGCCAAAAATTTTCCTGGAATAATCCAGTTGAAGTCACCATTTTCCACTCGCTACAAAAATTTTGGAAGAGAAAAACATTTTAATATCTGTATATACAAGGTAAAAAAAAAATTACTCAAGATTTTATTTTACTCTTTACTATGTTCTTGTTGCATTAAAATGAAACATTTCAAATGTAATTAGCTAGCTTAACTATATGAAACAAATTAACCATAAGCTGCTTCTCAGATCTATCTTAATAAAATGAAATGTAAACAAAATTTGCTCAAGTTTTCCAATGAAAGCAGAAAGATCCTTTACGTAAGATATTTCTCCTTGAGAGGGTTCAGTGTCTCAGGACACTGAATATAATAACTGAAGAATAATAAATAATATATAATAACACTGACAAACATCAACATTCTTCTATGTTTTAGTCAAAAATTATGGAAAAGTGCTTCCTTGTGAGGCACAAGCTAAAAAACTCAATTCACAGAAAACAAATTAAAAACCAATTGGCCTTCAAAACAATTACCCTTTCCCTGCAGAAACTGAAATTTAAATATTGGCATAAGCTCTGATGAGCCAGTAATCACAGAGGAAAAGTGTAAATTAAATAAAGAGACTAGATTTTAATAAATGTTCAAAATATGACGTTTTGCATTTCTTGCTCCCTTTTAAATGAAAACCTAAAAAGGCTCTTCAAATTCTGTCACTGTGGAAAATGAAAGCTTCTTTGGAAATTTCTAACATGAACTGCAGTTCTAAACTGCTTTCTTTTCTTTCTTTAATTGAAGACTGCTCATTCCTTGTTTGGCAATGCAGTTATTCTCAGCATAACTTTTAAGGACATGGCACTGGGTTCAGCTGCATTATTAAGCTTGTGTTTTTAGCTCTCTCAGCTCATCAGAACACCCTAATGAGTGAAAGGTTCTGATAATGGACACCACTGTAATCAGTTCAGCAACTCTTTGCTTAGCTGAGCCCATTAGGCTTGCTCCCAATGTCCCTGCACAACGGAAACTCCTGGAAGTTACCCAGGTTGCATAAGGACGAGAGCCCCCACTGGTACTACAGACTGACATCTCAGCACTGCAGCACCCCCACTCCCTTTAGGGAAGGAGTCCTGTTCAATAAGCTAAAAACAGTTTCGTATTTGTATCACCAGTTTTATTTGTAGATTAAGTTCTTTATAGTTACAGGGGTCATGGAGAATAATTTCAATTTTTATCAATATGAGCTCCAGGTATCTCTGCACATGTGTGTATAGATATGCTTGACACTACATGCAAACATCATTATTACTAAAAAACCCAATCAGTAGTTTACTTCCAGTCCAACAAAAGGGGAATTAGCTGCCTTGATAACATAGTAAGATGAAAGAACTATAAACATAAAATAAAATTTCCTTTTAGCCTCCTCCATTTAAGTTGTATGCAACTTTTGTCTATATAACCACACATTTGAAGACCTAACATAGCAAAAACCTGTAACATTTAAAGTTTTTTAAATATAGCACAGGACATAACTAAACACAAAGCTGACCATGATGTGTGAAAAAAAAAGAAGACATACCAAAAAATGGACAAAAAATTAAAGATGATTCCAAATTCTTGTTTCTTAAACTCAACAAACAGTATATTTTAAACATCATTAACTTGTATGTGCTTTTCACACTCGAAAATAATGTTAAGCCTTAAACAAGATAATAGGATATCTTTAGTCAATTATTTCAAGACTCTTTCAGGCAGACTAACACCTACTATACGTACAGATTTCCAAACTACCATTTGTTTTTAGAACAAGTTTTTCTATTTGTACATAGAGTAAGCATAAAGCAGCAATTTCATATTTTAAATTTTAGCTCCTGTTCATTTAATTTTGGTAATTCTGCAAAGGCTATACAAATTTTTTAATCTAATCATTATGGAACATTGCAGGATACAATCCTTCTACAAATGCTATCAAGTTTAGTGATATAGGCAGATTTGTGTTACAGACTGCTTACTTCAGACATCTACTGTATAGATGTGCTGTCAATTAACTTTTTCCACTGTTTATTCCTCTTCTAACTTCACTTTCTTGAACATTTAAGAAGCATTTCAGTATGTAGCTGAAATACCTACAGCTATAGGAAATGCTTTTACAATGGAGATTTTTCAAATGTAGCAACTTTATTCTCATTACTTCCATGTTTTCTGAAAATTGCAATAGAGGGGAAGAATATGGGAAGAATACTGGCTACAGTAAAGCAACACAAGTTTAAAAAGATAATTAAATTTATATTCAAATATTTAGTACACCTCTAGTTTAGTACACCTCTAGTTTATATATCTTTCTCCTTAACCAATACAACTACAGGAATTTATAGGTGTTCCAAAGACAATGTCCAATAAATGAAATGATTGTCACTGACTTCTGTAAAAATCCTTTCCCTTCCTTGGAGTGAGACCTGGTAGACAAAGACCATGCAACTCTCTTGGACCAGATGTATGTCCACTTTCTGTGCCTGTGATTTCCTCTGCACACAGCCCAGTCCACAGGTACAGCATGGCATATTTTAAAGCTTCTCTAAAGCAATGTAGCTTGGGGTAACTTTCTACTACCAACAGATAAAGGTGTACATGTTACAAAGTCCTAGAAGCATCTAGTGCCAACCAGAGTATCTATACCTAGGCTGTAAGAAAGTTGGCAGAACAGTGAAATACATCTGTTAGCCCTCTGGGGGCTATTTCATTAGAGAAATATTTTGGCTGTATTTCCTTTACTAGAATTCCACATAATGCATCCTTACTAAAAAAATCCCACAAAATCTTCTTACTCTACATGACTATAAAAAATTGGTCATATATTTGGGACTAATAGGAATGGAAGAAGGGGCTAACAAGTGCTGAAAGAAAACATATTCTGTGGGTCAGCTGAGAGACCTTGGATCCTATCCTGGGAGCAGGCTGGGAAAGCGTAAGAGAGGTCTCAGAAACCCGAAAGGCTACAAGTAACCAGCAGATTTATGATATGAAATTGCACTGAATATGCATTTATGATATGAAATATGCACTGAAATTGCAAGGCTAGTAATCCTGCACGTTCTTCACAAAGAGCATATAGGTTTTCATGTACATACCTTACATATGAACACTGGGTTTTACTCAAAACTTGTTTCCACAGTCTGTTTTAAGTTGGGAGGTACTGTATACTCTTATTTTAGGTAACTCAAACACATTCAACACATTATTAAATGTACAAACCTCATAGTGTTCATATTCATCCACATCAAATGTCCTAAAGTCAAAAAATCCATGCTGCAAGGCCTAAAAGGCAATAAGGTGTCAGTTTACACTGAAATACAATATATGATCTCATTTTATAACACTTTTTTGAGCAAAACTAAATCCCTAAATGTTTGTGGTTGTGGCTTATTGAAGCTTTTACATTAAGACAACATTACATTTTGCACAGATTAACAACATAGACAACGAAAACTCCAACAATGTCACTGAAACATGTTAGGCTCATTATTTCCCCTCCAAAGACATGAGAATGGGACACAAAGTTGTTGCATATCACTCAAATTGTAACGTTGATTCTCTTCACACACCCCACCTTGTAGGGTTTTTTTTCTCTAAGGCAGATGACAAGTGAAAAAGCAATTCCCTTTTTGTCATACACTCATTTAACAATTCCTATGCCAAATGTATTTTCATGCAGTTGGACATAACAAAACATCGAACACTGAGAGTTTATTGATTTTCTGCACTTAGTATGATACTCTGGTTTTACCACCATAATACCTAGGCAAAATGGCATATACAGAATGCAGTGACATGTCCAATCTTTATTTTATTATTTATTTAAAGACACATTTCACAGGTACAATAAAGTCCACTAGACTACATTAGACAGTATTTATTACAGGACTGAAAGAACTTTTGTATTCAATTACTGTATTATTATTATTAATTATGCACCTTTTTACTAAAGATTTGTATATAATAACCATATTGAAAACAATTCTATGAATATAAAATTCATAGCCAATATTTATTCCAAATTGGTGGAAGACATTTCTGCAGCATATATTTATATTCAACTTATTGCATTTTGAGAAACAGAAGATATTGCACAAAATTCTGGAATTAAGGTGTGATAAGAATACATCAGAGATCTATGATTTAAAACCAATAATCATCAGACTGTCATTGTTTGCTACATACAGAGCATCTTTTTAGGATAAATGAAAAATAGCTTTGTTATAGATAAGATAGGCTCAGTGACTGGACCTGTCATGAAACCAAAGATACTGGGAGGTTTGTCTGAACAGGTGATTTTGAAAAATGTATTTCATTGCAGCATGGCTGGCTGGTTGAACTCCAGAATTTTCCCCCTCAATTACATGTATATGACATACACACATACAAACAAAGTTTATCCAGGTAAACTAAGACTACTTTCAATTAAGGCATACGTTTTCTGCCCAAAGTGTTTTTACCTCTGTAGTGAGCTAGACAAAAATTCAATAATAAATTTTATGAGAACAAAGGAGGAAAAACTGATTCTCACCATCCTTTTGATGTATTAGCTGCAGATAAATTACGACTGCACTGACTACTTCATATCTTCAGGATCTGTAGAATGTCTCACAAATTACAGTCTTGCTGGTAATTGACAGCTCCTTTCCCACCTCCACAGAACTAAAAATATTAAGCTTGATCTTTTTTCAATTTTTAAAAAACACTTGTTTTACCATTTTTAAGAATTACAAGTGGTCTATAAAGTATCTGTACAGCACTGTTCCTATGGCCTGCTCCCTTCACCAAGAACAATGGGAAATGATAAACAAAATTTAAAGGTCCCCAATTAAGAACTGATGTAAAATTTTTAAAGAAAACAGTACTGGAGCTTAATAGCTCATGACTACTTCAAGTGACACATCAAACCACTAGTAAGATACATTAGTTTTCATTGGTTTTAAACAATTGTGAAAAGATTAATATCAAACACTGAACCAAGTGTTTTGGGGAAAGTTTGGGCAGGTCAAAGTGCAACCTTCCTCTGCCATCAGTACTCAAACACAGTCCTCAGTTACTTAGGCTTCATCACTACTCATTCACACAGTCTGCTCTGAAACCAGGTTTTATAATCTATTTGAACAGTATTTTTCTTCATGTTTAAAAAACCAATTTAAACTTGTTTTGCTAGGAAAAAATGTTATTACCTTATTTACTCCCTGTAAGCAGTCCAAGATTGTAAGATTGTATGTGCAGTTCCCAAATGAAGCATCCCTATAGATTTAATACAAATGAATTTAATATACACAGAATTATTTTAAGAACTAGGGGAAAGGCAGCACACAACAGAATACATTCAAGCTATTCAACCCCTTTGAAGAACTCTGAAATAAAGTTCAAAAACATCTTTTTAGAAGCTTGTTCAGGTTAAAGTACTCCCCTACCCAAGGATGCAGCTCAGAGTAAAAGAAGTTAGACACTGCAAGCTACTTTAGGTGCATATTTTACATCAGGTAACTACATGCTCTTTACCAAATTATTTAAGCTATTCTGGAACAGGAAGGTTTGCATCCTTTTAAGACTGTGTAAAGATAGCAGCAAATAAAGCACAGCTTGCTTTAACCATTATTCAAGTTTTAATTTAGTTACACTAACAGGGGCAGGCAAATAAGACTACTAGCTTGGATTTAATTTACAGGCTTTCATTTTTATGCCCAGTTTTATATATGATTAAAAGTTATCCTGATATAATTAACTTTAAAATTACTTAACCTCAGTTCTACAACTATGAAAATTACAATCCGTCTGTAAAAAGGAAGTGAGACTCCAAAACATATTCAAGTGGTAAGAGACAGTACCATTAAACTGAAAAAAATAACATCAAAAAAATGCATTGTGGAAAAATGAAAAAGTAGTTTTCAAAGTGTGCTTCAGACCACTTGATTTTAACAAAACTCTGTCTGAGCAGATTATTTCCTTATCACTCATTAAAGAAATTTCTTATAGCTTTTCTCTTAGCTATCTTAGATAGTCCTAAGAACTGCAATTTACCAGAATAGTAAAATTTTAGGTTCAAACAGATACATATTTAATCAATAATTGATTCAAAATTTTAATCTTTCATTGAAAACGCTCCTTTTTTGATGCATCTTTCTATAAGTAGTATGAAGTTTGTGATATGCTCCTTCAATCTACTTTAAGAGTAGAAAATTCTCCCCTATTCTTTAAGAGCAGAGTAAGTTTAGCAGGTTTGAGCAGGCAGTGTTCATAGAAAATGTTTTCAAGAAAGTTAAAAGCTAAAATTTTGATAGTGTCATATTGCAGGCAGACCAATCTAAAAAAGCTTTGGAATTATTAGATTATTAAAACACACTTAACCACAATTCTTTGGAATGGGAACTTTGAAGTGTGTATGAACTTTCCATATCCAAATCTAACAGAGAAGTTTTAAAAATGAGAATCCATAAAGTATTTTCATTACTCTGAATAAGCAGAACATAAAAAAACAATATATGAATTTTACAGAAAATACATTTTTGACAAATAATGGATTAGCATGATTATTTTGAACATCACATGATAACAGATCATTTTGGCACAACAGCATTTTAGCAAACAAAAAGGTCATGTGAGCAAAAAATTTAGGTGCCCAATGGGAACAGGTACATAGTAGAGAGGGTTTAAAAGCTGTACCAGTTTTCTGAAGGGGCTGACAGAAACAAAATCCAAACCAATGCAAACCACAAAATTAAATATTTTGAGAAATATGAACAGAAGATATGATTGTAGCAGACAGGTTCTATGTTTTCATGTTATTTTGCTGTAACAAGAATATAGCTTTTATTTTATTTGCATGTATATAATTACTTCTTTGACTGATAAGGCATCTGATAGTGCTGTACATAAAAACTATGCCAGGGGAAAAAAGCCACATAATCCTTAATCTATTAATACAAAGTACTACAAAAGAGGGAGGGAGGATAGTGAAGCTGACCTAGATTTACAATTCCTGGTGTACAGTATTCTCAGCTACAGTTTCCACAGCCAGCTGTGACCAGTGACCTGCACACAGATGCTGGCAGCCAACATGGATTGCCTCCATCACCCATGGCTCAAATGTCTCATTTCTCCTGATGTTCACCTGACCATTAAAGTAGGTTGCTGACCACATGCTTCCTTACAGTATTCTTACAGTCTTTTATGCCCAAATGAGCAGCCACTTTACTTTTCAAACAGTGACAGAACTCTATTCACTTTCAAAATGAGAAAAAAAGTGAATATTTCTAGGAGATACAGATTTAGTACGAATCTGAGCTGGCATTACAGAGCTGCATATACCACATCTGATTTCATAGTTGTAGCTGACCTCAATACTACATAATGTTGTCCCTTTCACCAAACCTCTAAACACTGTCAATAACAAAACTGTTTCCCCAGCACTTTCCAACAGAGAAACAAACCCCAGGAACTATAAATTAAAATCAATCTCTGAAATTCATTATTTAGAGACTGAACATAATAATATTAAAACATATTTGGTTTTTTGTCAATACAGATAGTTTGAGGTAAAAATCTGAAACTCTGCTTCTCAGCAGGCAACTGGTATTCATGACAATTTTAACTGGTGTTAGCACTGTTTTTTAAATGGAAGCGAGACGATACAGTTTGAGATCTTCAAAAGACTAGAGCGTCACCAAGTGACAGGGAATCAGCCAAAAATAAGACAAAAGTGTCTCAAAGACAGCAGTGTCTTATCCTGCCAAGTTATCTTTAGCTTTTCTATTATAAAAACAAAACAAAACAAATTTCCATTAATTTTGTTAGACGAGTGATCTGATTTCTTCCTACCCCTGAACTGTATTTGCTGAAGCTGTCTTTAAATTAAATATCAGCTGAAGACCTAAGCTGATTAGGGCTTTTTGAGGTCACTGAGCTACATGAAAGTAGATCAGTTTCCCAGTGATCACTTCATGTAAACCTACCTCAGTACTCCACAAAGAATCTGACAATACTGCAGCTTCTCCCTATTCAGTTGTCTTTTTTTTTTTTTTCAAATAGAGAACACTTCAGATATCAAATTAACAAACTTGTTAAATAGTCCAATTGTAACACTTAACTGATCATTGCTCACTGATAAACTCATCTCTTGAACTATTCAAACAGAGATGACCTATATCACAGAAATTATGTAATATCTAAGTTCCAGGATGCAATAATAAATTCAAGTCAACAAATACTGAATAGCAATGATTAATATATCTAAATTATTTCCTATATAGACCTTAGAACATGAGGAAAGAGGGAAGACATTTGGGTTATGTTTTGAATAAGTGTTATTTTAGTCCTTTTCAAGACACTAAAGGTGTGGAAAGAGTGCAAACTTCCTCATAGCACCACCTTGTTTCTTCATGGTATAGCCTGATGCCAAGCAGACAGCACCTAAGGCTACTGCTTCCAGCACAGGTTCAATTGCTTGAGCCTCTGTATTATGCTACATTTTGCAACAGAGATGGTCCAAATGTCCTGGAATGGGAGGGAGGTGGAAATGTCTCAAAGGCTTTGAAATACCAAGGAGGATGATTAAATTATTTCTTTCCCACTTCCAGTTCATTGACTGGGTCCCACTTCAGACCCTCATCAGATCTACTTGACCTCTCAGCACCAGTAATTCTTAAGCTCCTTGTATGTACCAACCTTCATCTATGAACTCAATATCCAAATATACCCTCCCTATCAGACTTCCCATTTTTTCATCTAGCTTCTTATCACAGTCCTTCAGTTTACTTCCTCACTCCTCTTTGCCTCCCCTCCAGTACAGCCAGATTCCACATCCATCTTCCCCAGGAGGACAAACTACACTGCAGGTAACAGAATCTGCTTAAGCTCTAATCAGAACCAAGACCTGACGTAGTCCAAAGCAGATCCAAAAGAAACTTAAGTGCTTTCCAGCCTCACACCATGCAAGGAAGAATGCTCAAGAAATCAGGATGTTTACTTCTTCTAGCAAAAGCTATAGCTACACTATATTCCTTCTAGAGACAGCAAGGCTCAAAAAGGTCTCCCTCTAACATCACCAAAGCTTTGCATTAAAAAACCCAAACAAAGCAACAAAAGTCCAAACACATACCAGATCCCATCCACAACAGACAAAATCCACCACAAAAACCCCAGAAGTCTCTTTATTAGATAGGCATGATAGCTAAAATTCCTTCGATTCAAGCCTCAATGTGACCTTACTACAGAGAAAAAAGACAGATTGATAGAAACTATCTATGATTCACTGAAAACATTTCATAACCTTAGTATCAGTACTTGTTCTGTAAAACAGAGAAAATGTAACAGCATAAAATCTCCTTCAATCCTGTAAATCTCCCTAGCTAGGGACTAGATAATTTCAAATATTTGAATAACTTCCAAATAGTAAAATATGATCCATTATGAAGAAAAGGTTTAAGTGCTAAATCACAAACATGCTAAGAACTACTTTCAAAACCTGACATTTTGCTAGACTAGAAGTCTTACTTAAGACTTATATCAATCTAAATTATTTATTATTCCCAGAAAGAGCAAGTAATTACCCAAGATGTAAAAAATATTTTTTTCTGGAGATCAGTCATTTTGATACAATACCTGTATCAGACATGAAACACCTCTTTGGGAGGTAATCTAAACCCCAAATTGTTTAGCAAATTCCTAAACAGAAAAGGTACCTCATTTCATGTGTTCACATACCTGAATGGAAGATATGGTGGATTAGATCCAGATAAAAGTGTCCTGTGAGTTTCTTCTGGTGTTTTCTTCAAGTAAATAACCTAAAAGAGATGGGAGAGGAGGGAAAAAAAAGAGTCAGCCCTGAGCCTGGAAAGTCTTTAACCAGATAGTAACTTCCTCCAGCACATTAAACTCCTAAGAATGCACGTTATACTCCTTCATGACATACATAGATCAGAAAAAGGCATGCCTATACAAAGAAAAGATTCAGATACCAACAGAAACTTTGTTTGGTGCCAATCTTTTACTTTAAAACAAGAAAATTGAAAAAAAGTCACATAGTGCTGCAACTGAGAGACTTTAATGTTGCATGAATTACTGTAAAATAGATTACATTTAAAACCTAAATTCTTGCTTACAGACAAAAGATCCTTAGAGGGTAGTTCAGAGAAGTTCAGGAAAAAGATGAGTTTCTATCTTACCAAGAAATTGTGAATCTGCAGTAGAGGCAAATTTGTACTACATGTTTTCCCAATACTGCAGGTTTTATTTGACAGGAGTTTTGGCCCTTGTGTCTGCTCAAAGACAAGCATACATGACACTCTGAACTGTCATTGTCTGTCAACACAGCTCATAAAGGCTTGTAATAAAGACATCAGGAGGAAACAGAAAAATGATATTAAGAACACAAAAGGAAAGAGGAGAGGAAAAGAAACGCTGAACAAGCTCCTGAAAAAAATCCAAAGTATCTTGGATGTCAACAGCAACGCAATAACTGAAGGGGGAAAGATAATGAAATTAAGAGGAAAACATTACAGTACATCTTCAGCACCTAAAAAGTAGTGAATTCCATTAAGAAAAAATCAAGGATACATTTTCTGACTCATCTGTATCCATGAAAAGTCAGCAACCAACACTTAGCTTCATTTTTAATCTAATATGATGAATCTTCAGAGT
>VZTB01008915.1:50247-71907 GCA_013397245.1 Thryothorus ludovicianus | reverse complement strand
ACAGAAGTTTGAACATAAATTTATCAAGGGTAGAATTAAGGCAACACTAGAAGTATCTAAATCTAATCATGTCAGAATAAGTATAGTTCATATGATACCTTAAAAAAAACCCAAACACACTTGATTCATGAATCACTTCAGGCAGACATATGATAATATAGCGAGCAGTCGGAAGCAGGTTGTAACAGCTTTTGATGTCTTTTACTACAATAGAATTTTAAATGGGATATTCTAATCTTTGTGACTCCTGCATACTATTACATATCATCTGCAGTCATCCTGCTTAAAATGATGGTATATAATTGTACTGTAGAAATAATTGATTTTTTAACATCGCAAGTTATGACCAATGACCAAGACCAGTTCAAAGGTTTTCGCTGCCAAGAATGAGTGGAAAGAACAGCTACATGCACTATAAATGCTTGGGCAGCTATTTTAATTCTGCACAAAACCACTGGCTCCTGGCTCTGAGTAACTGAGGATGACACAGTGCATGACAGTATGCTGACTCTAACTAGAGCTCACTGGAGTGCCAGGAATAGCTCAGCACAGGGACAGGAGACCAGTTTGGCCTGATACACTGTACTTTGGAAATATTTCAGTGCCCACTTCCCACTGTCTCACAGGCACAAGACACTACAGATAATCTGCTTTTACCTAAGGCTGATAATGAGCTAGGAAGCACAATTGTTTGTGTTTTGCCAGTGTTCTAGCCAGGATCTGTTACAGGGGTGAGTAATCACCAATTAAGGTGCATGAGAGAATTTCTTCCTGCCTCAACTCAGCATGAACACTCACGATTGTCAGGCACCAAACATCTGCTCCTGGTGATAAGTAAAGCATGCCCACACAAACCAGATAATATATGAATTTTGCTCTACTGAATTCCGTCTCCATCTTCTTCCTTGTTCTGACAGAACTGAAAAGGAGGCTTGTTCACAATGGAAATTCATCTTTGGGGTGTTCCTGTACAGCTGGTACACAGAGGACCTTCAAGTATCTCCTCTAGGCATAGTAAGATATGTCTACTGAGATCCAGAGCAATAGAGAAGGGTAGCAGACTTAATGGCCCCAGAGAAAAGCCTCTGGGGTAAGGCTTCACAACATGTAGGGAGCTGGAGCCAGGGGAGTAGAAGCAGTCTAGAGAAAATACCAACAAAAGTGGTAACAGACGAAAGAGGAGAGTGAGAATGGCGTGTTCATCTGAGGGTCAGGTCTGAAGTAGAGACTGGATGGGCTTATGTGGAGATCCTCCCAGATTTTTGCACAGTAATCTGTTAACAGAACTAGATTTGCAAAGAAATAACTGATTGGCTCTTTGCATGAACATCTTCTAAGTGAAAACTTAGGTTTTTGGGCTCCTGCACCTTCAGACTCAAGAAAAATAAACAATGATTCAAGCCTCATGTGTTCTGCCTAGCTTGAGAAGCAGTGATATGATAATATTCTAAAAGATATCTGAGAAGTATATTTTAAAAGATATGTGAGAATTTAAGCTATCTAGAAGCAGTTTTTCAGAGAGATACACATTAGTTTATGCCAAAAAATATTTTTTTTTATAATATCAAAAATAATTGACTCCTTATAACTCAAGGGCACTAGTTTAAAATCTGCAAATCTGTAATCTTGTTCAAATTTGTTGCATTTGGGCCACAAGAAAAGGAGATGAATCTGAGTTAGTGAAATCTCTTTATTCTTCAACGGAGATTACAGTGTCAGCTACCAGAGAAACAGTTTAGAAGCAGCACTCAAAACCAGACATATGAGTGTATGCATATTCTATAAAAAATATTTCTACCAATTAATTCATCTTCTGTTTTCACTGGTGTCTGGGTAAAACAGAACTATTGTAAGTATCATTGTTTAAATTTAAAGACTTATTGTGAGTTTTAATGAAGGGATTTGCACTCTGGAGGACAAGTATACTTCAGCAACAGAAAAGTTGTCATCATACACGGTACTGAGAGAGTTTAAAACCTTGGAGATTACAGCAGTATAAATATTAGGCCTCAGAGTTACTTTTGAAGCAGAAGGATGACAAGTACAAGAAAAAATAAATAATGTAAATTAATTTTTCATAGGAGTTGAAATAAAAAATCTCAGTTCATAGAAAATTTGCATGCTTATGGTAAATACGACAAAATAGATCTAAATCAAGATTAAGTCTGCCTCCGCAAAGTGATAACATCTCATATCTAAAATAGCAAGAAATATTTTCTGCATCATAACAATAATATAAAGTAAAATTAATTTTTCTAACATTAAGTATTTTTAAATGCTTTCTTTTATGGTCCATTTATGAATTGAAAAATGCTCAGATTCCTTGGAACACTTTTTTCCCCCAACAGTTAAAAGAATGAAAGGGAAAAAGCTATGGGGCATAAGCACATTATTGCATCCTGGCAGAATTTTTTGCACAGCTTCTCTATAGTGAGGCTTTATTCCTTACAAATTAAAAACTTCATTATTTTGATTTTGCAATTTCATACGTGGGTCAATGTGGTGGTAAACTTTCAGATAACCTCTTTTTATCATAGTTAGAACACCTTAATATCTTATGGATCATATTTTCCTAGTGTGTCTTGATCAATTTCCCACTAAAATGTTCCTGAAGAACCTTACTTGCTTATTCTAAGAACAGATCACTTGATGAGGCTTTTTTCACCTCTTCAATTTTTTTAAAAATACACCTACCTTTGATAACTCTGAACTCTTTCCAGAATGAATTTGATTAATGAAGCAACAAATTCTGATTTCTTTTAAATGCCAGAGCAGTCAGAAGGAAAGTCTCAATATTAATGAAGTCAAACATAGGCTACATATGATCATTTTTATTTGGAGGGAAACTCTATACCAATTTGCAAGCTGCATTTTGCTATACAGGTAATCAGATAACAGTGCTAAGCTGAGAGGTTGCAAAGCAATTATAAGTTTCATTGTGCGCTACACCAAGAGTAATGTTCTTGGTTTCCTAAATTGAAGAATAAGAAGCTTATATTTTATATATTCAGTTAGTTGTATAAATTTCAGATGAGAGAGATACTCCACAGCATATATATTCAGAAACTTTAAAATTTATTAATTCAAGCATTTCAAATCAATGACTACTAGAATTTCACAATTCAGTAAACTTTCTGTAGAAAATCTAAAGACTTTTGACTGAAAACAAGCCCTGTTTGCTAATACTATTCACAGAATTACAGAACACCTTGGGCTGGAATGGACGATATCATTTCAGCCCTGCTGCCATGGGCAGCACCTTCCACTAGATCAGGATGCTCAGAGTCCCATACAGCCTGGCCTTGAACTTCTCCATGGATGAGGGGGTCTTTTTTCTTTGGAACTGGAGTTCCAGTTTCTCTGGAATTGCTCTACAATGTCTAAATAGTTCCGTGCAGAACAGAGGCAGCTTGGACCATAGTAATGTATCAGACAAAAGAGTAGTGCTGGCCTACCTTAGCTGCACACTTAGTGTGAGGAGTTTCAAAAAGAAGGAAATTTTTCCAGAGACTTAGGAAAAATACACTTGAAGATTAATTTGGTTTTCTTAAGTAATTTATACTTGTCCCTCCAATACCAACCTCTGCTTACCTTTTCAATACTAAATAAAAAATTATGAGTGTTTGAGTTTTTATATGACAGAGTAGATAGTACAGTTCATCTTTCAGAATGAACATTTCAGATGTTAGAGGTAAATTAAAAAACTTGATTCATATTAAGGGGTTCTTTGAATTTTATACTCACTAAGGGGTTTTTGTATGAATATGAGTTAATATGGTAAGAATAGTCAAATGCAAAAGAAACCTTCACTGATCTGACCTGGACATTGCTATGAATACAGTAATTTAAATTAATATATTTTATTACACTGACTCACACAGTAATAGTGAAATAAAATCATATTATATAGCAGCTTTAAATAAAAAAAAAAACCAAACTGAACAACTTAATAGATGTGCCAAGGATTTGAATGAAATGAAAAGTCTGCACTACCTTTAAAAAGTCTATTCATAGCACAGACAGGAAAAATAAACTAATGAAATTTAAAAAAAAAATAATTTCTCTGTGATCTTTTCCTAGAATGAGCTAATTAACCTAAAAGTAGAGTTGTTTCATTGATGGAGAATCTGAAAAACAGTAACATCATGGAATATTTACACTGTTTTTGCTTGGCTGGTGCTTTTCAGAGCTTTCTCTGTGTTGCTGACCTGCTATAAGGATTCAGATCTCTGCTAAGGACCAACATAGCAATTCAATCTTTTCAGGCGTTCTGTTCTGAGTTTTAATAAGAAACATCTCAACACAAATCACAGACTGCTCTGTTTCAAAGAGCATGCATTGTTCAAGGCAGGTATTCCATCAGCTAGAGGACACCAGGAAGCTAAAGATTTATTTTTACAAAGGGCAAAGTAAACGGCTTCAAACAATTATCAACTGTTGTCCAAAGTAAGACGACAAAGCTGCTGGTAAAACAGCATGTGTTTCAAAACATTTCTTATACTGCACTGCAGGTACAAAACCGTTAAAGCAATCCAGTTCAGCGTTTCACCTAAGTTTTCCAGCAAAAGCTACCCAATTTCTTAGCATCACCTATGTGGGCTATTAGGGATAGGTGATCGGAAGATATCACGTTGTACAGGCAGATAGAACCCCTCACCTCAGCAGTTAAAGTTACTTAACCCCCCCTTTGTTTGCCAGCAATACCCAGGTTATGATGCAAGCTAACAGAAGTGACACGGCAGACCCAAGTTATATAAACCCATGCAACCCAGTAATAAACACCATTTGCCGTCCACCATACTGGTGTCTGTGAGCTTATGGCCCGAGCAGCCTGGGGTTGGCCGCCATGCCAATCCTGAAACAGGTCGCCATGCCTCGGTGAAGGCAACAAGTGGTGCCAAAACCGGGCAGCATCATCTGTGAAATGGGTATCGACTGGACGGGTGAACAGTGGCCGAAGCGGCTGGACCAGCTTGGCGGGGAGGATGCTCCTGGACCAGTGAGGAGGATGGAAGCTC
Source organism: Thryothorus ludovicianus (assembly GCA_013397245.1). Classification (NCBI taxonomy): domain Eukaryota; kingdom Metazoa; phylum Chordata; class Aves; order Passeriformes; family Certhiidae; genus Thryothorus; species Thryothorus ludovicianus. The sequence goes on along the minus strand of VZTB01008915.1, from coordinate 66,889 downwards.
TCGCGAAGGTCATATCTCAGATTCATAATCAATGGGGTATTGATTGTAAAGCAAAAGACTTTACTCTCGCCATGTTGAGACTTTTGCAAATTTGGGTCATTGACCAACAGGTGGATATACTCCACCCAGAAATATGGGATACATGTACTAAGGCTCTGGCCGAGGAAACAGTGTCCTCAGGTTCGGGGAAGAATCTTAAATCATGGGGAAAAGTTGTACAGGCTTTGCAAAAGGCTCTGAAAGGGCAAGAGACCTGGAAAGCTGCACAAAACTGTTTGCTGGCCACACCCCGGCTGAGAGTTGGGGCGACCATGCAGACTATAAGTGAGAGAAGCCTTGTGAGAGTGCAAAGATTTGCAGGAGCAAGGACCCTCCCTACAACCCCCAAGCCCAGTGTCACCTATTGAGGGAAAAGAGCAGGCACAATTTTTCTAGGATGAGCTACAGAGGAGGCCAGGAGAGCCACCATTAAATCAGAGTCTGAAAGGGCCTGGGAGAGACCCCTGCCTTATGTGCCACAAAATGGCACCGAACCCCGAAGGGATGGGAGGGACACGGACGCAGCTGGCAGGAACAGAGAAGATCAGTTAGATAACACAGATATATGCGAGCAGGAAATGGGGGAGAAACCTGGAGGGGGAGTTAAGGCAAATCAGAGCGCTTGCCTGAAAATATATTCTTATAAGGCAAGAGCCTCCCTTAGCAGGGGGCAGGGCGAGCCTAGAGGGAAGGAGCGGCCCAACCCTAAGAGGAAGGGGTGGGGTCGGAGCCCAACCAAAAGGTTTCAGAGTCCAGAGTATCCAGTCAGTTGACTTCTGGCTCCGAGTCAGACTCTAGTTGGGATCAATGGCTTGACAAGTGGTCTGCAGCCAATTCCAACTCCGACTCCAACAAAGAGGAAGTGAGGGTATACAAAATCAATAACCATAACGCTCCTAGTTGGGTCAAGGAGAAGTTAGAAAAGGAATGAACTCTGCTTACAGACTAGGGGAAAATAAAAATAGCATGCAGCGACTGGGCCCCATCAGCCACACTGGTGCTCTCGGTCTGAGTAGGACGGCAAGGCGGAAACCAGAGAACTTACTCACCAGTAAATCCTAACGATGTGCAGGCAATTGTTAAAGCAATCGTGGACAGAAGGATTAATTTGGCTATGATTTCCACACTCATTGATAGCATCTTTGGAGGGGATGACATGCTTCTATTTGACATTAAACAAACCTGCAGACTAATTTTTGATGGGGCGGGAATGATCGTCTTCAAATAAGAGTGGGAGGACAATTGCACTAAGCAACTAGCTTTAGCAACCGAGGCAGATCATCTGCTACACGGTTCCGGCCTACAGCGGTTAATGGGCACAGACCCAACCATGATCACCCCTCAGGCACAGACTGAGGGCCTACGGGCCCACAAGGTCATGACAACCACCCACGCAGCTAGAGAGGCTATCCACTCTGCTTCTATGGTTATTGCTAGACCATCACCACGGTCCACAATGAAGCAAAGTGAGAGTGAAAGTTTTACACAATTTGTGGACCACCTCCAGGCAGCACTTGATTCCTCAGCTTTGCCCTCGGAAGCGAAGGGCCCTGTGTTAGCGGAGTGTTTGCGCCAACAATGTAATTCAGCCACTAAAGATATTTTATGGTCATTACCACCCGGGTCCAACAGATTAGACATGATTAGGCATGTCATGAAAGAGGAACATCTAGCCCCAATTCAGGCAGCCCTCCATACTGCAATAACTAGCATAATGGCATGCTTTAAGTGTGGCCAGACAGGCTATGTTGCAATAAATTGCCCTCAGTCAGGGCACCCATCAACAGCAGTCCACCCACACCACCACACCCGCACGGGTGCTAGGAGGCCATGCTGGGCATGTGGAAAAAAGGGGCATTTTGCCAAAGAACACAGACCTAAGCCTCAGGGGAACAGGAGGGGGCATCCAGGCCGCACACAGCTCCCTCCTACTTGGAACATGAAGCAGCCCAGTTATGCCAATCCTCATTGGGGTGCAGAGCTCCTGCACCCACTGCCCCCTCAAGAAATGACCAATTTCGCAACTCAACCAGTAGCTCAGCTAAACCCATCTACACCCCAGGAATACCAGGAATGACCTCCTGGGGGCGAGGCCCCTGGTGGCCCTGGCCATGGAGGCATGGGAACAAGACCCCTGGGTGGCTCTGACTGTGAAGGTGGGCAGACACCTGCTGATAGTGAGGGCAGTTTGCCATCTCCATAACAGCTCTGATGACTCTGCTATCTGTCTTCCCTTTTGGGTTGATACGAGATCAGACATCACTCTCATCCCAGAAATACACTGGCTTCACAGTGGAAACTGGAGGAAGCCACCATGGTGGCGGAGTTGGAGGGCTCTCCCAGGCCCGAAAGAGCACCCAACTGGTAGCGATAATGCTCTGCACTGAAACAGGACCGGGGAGAACTATCACCCTTTCCCCATACATTATGTTGGAATTGTCCACCCCTGTTGGGGAAGGAAGCCCTAGCTCTGCTGGAAGTCAGGGTGACAAATTTATTCTGAGGGCCACTGCCGCGTACCCGCCGTTACCCATCAAACTAACAAGAAAATTGGTCAACCCAGTGTGGGTCGAGCAGTGGCTCTTGTCAAAGCCTCGAATGACCGCCCTCCTTGAGCTAATTGGCCGCAACCTACAGAGGAACCACACAGAACCCTCCACAAGTCCATGGAACACTCTGGTCTTTGTCATACTCAAATGATCTGGAGAGGGTTTCTGCCTCCTGCGGGAGGCGAACAAAAGAATTCAACCAATGGGTCCTGTACAAACTTTGCTGCCCATGAACTCGATGATACCAAAGGGGCAGCCCTGTGCAGTGCTTGACATTAAGGACTTTAAGGAAATTAAGTTTCTTTTCCATACCCCTGCATGATGAAGACAAAGAGTGGTTTGCTTTTTCCGTCATCTTCCCAAACAGTCAACGGCCTAACCTGAGTTTCCAGTGGAAAGTATTGCCCCAAGGAATGGTCAACTCCCCTACCATCTGTCCAATCACGGTAGACCGAGCACTAGCGCCAGTCCAGCACAGCGATCTGACCATGACCATTGTTCAATACATGGACGACATCCTGACTGCCATGCTGTCAGAGAGCCAAGTAGACCGGTTAGTGTCGACAGTCTTGGAGACCTTAAAAACAAATGGTTTTGAAATCACAAGCGCAAAAATGAAAAAGGGACTATGTGTAACCTTTTTGAAAGGAGGAATTTCAAACTCCTACATAACCCCTCCCCAGATAAAAATTCGCCAAAACATCAAGACAGTCCATGACATGCAGCAGCAGGTAGGATTCCCACAATGGCTCTGCAACATCATCCTAATTCCTACCAAGGTCATGGATCCCCCAAATTACCTCTTGAGAAGGAAAAACCTGTGGGAGCAGAGAACTCTGGCACCAGAAGCGACAAGCTCACTCGATTTTATCGAACAGCAAATATCAGTGAGCACACTCACCAGATGGGACTTGCGCATACCGATCAACTTATATGTCCACTTTACAAAGAAAGGGGGAGTAGGAGCGCTAGCCCAAGGGCCTCCCAACAAAGCCCAACCAATACAATGGGTGGTCTTAGGAAAGCTATCACGCACATTTTCCCCGGGAGTTGAGTGGGTCAGCAACCTTACCTTGAAAGGCAGGAAACTTGCCCTAAGGCACTTGGGCATTGAATCCGCCAAGATAATTCTGCCCTTTCGAAAACAGCCTTCCACGCAATCAACGACATTATTGGAGCATTTAGCCATAGCTCTTGCTGGTTTTGGAGGAGAGATTCACTATGCAGCAAAATCCCCTTGGACTCAGCTGCTTATGATTGTCGACATTGATGTCCTGCCGAAAATCACTGACCGACCACAAGCAGGACTGACGATCTTCACAGACCCATCTTCGCTAACTTCCATCGCAGCAGCGGTATGGCAGTCAGGAGAACAGTGGCAATGCATCAAAACAACCGACCCTACGCTTTCAGTCCAACAACTCGAAGCAGCCGCTGTAGTACCAGCATGGGGACTATTCCCAGAAGAGCACTTCAACATTGTAACGGACTCTGTATCTGTGGCCAAGCTCTGCTTAGCTATGTCTGGGCTCAGCGTGCCAGTGTCCACGGTGGCAGTGATGCTTGAAGAGGCACTCTTTTTGTGAAAAGGCACCATATCCGTCATCCATGTTAGCAGCCATAATCCAGTTAAAGGATTCTTTCAAATTGGGAATGATAAGGCAGACGCCACCGCACAAGGACTGTGGACACTGAGAGATGCCTGCCAGCTACACGAGTCTCTTCACACCGGAGGCAAGGTATTAGCAAAACGATGCAGGATTTCAACTACGACGTGAAACACGTCGTAGCCACATGACTCCACTGTTGAAAATCACCACTGTGGTCCAGTGGAGTGAACCCCAGAGGCCTTAAAGCCTCAGAAATATGGCAAACAGACTTTAACTCCAAGGCAACTATCCAAAGCAAACTATCCAAAGCAACTATTCCAAAGCAAATCAAGACAGACAATGGCCCGAACTTTGTTTCAGAATCAAGCAAAGCACTTGTTTCAAAATGGGGTATCACTTTAGTACATGGCATCCCATACAATAGCACTGGCCAGGCCATTGTTGAGCGAGCAAATCAAACCCTGAAAGCCAAAATAGAAGTATTGAAAAAAACAGAGGGCTTTACCAACTCCATTCTCCCAGGAGACCAAGCGCGCATACTGGCAACTCTGCTAGCACTAAATCAATTCGCTAGGGGAGATTAGACAAACAGTCCTGCCCAGAGACACTGGTCCACCCGAGCATTAGAGGAAGGCCCACAGGTTGTCATTAAAAATGAACTGAGGGAATGGGAACAAGGTTGGAGACTAGTGCTCATGGGGCGAGGGTACGCAGCTGTTAGAAAAGACGGTAGAGTCAAATGGTGCCCACTTAAGTCAATCAAAGCAGACCTTCAGAGTAGGACTAATGAGAATTGTGAGGTATTAATTGCAAGACTGGATCTTTGGACGTCCCCACAATTCGTACACCCCAGTACCGGAGGAAAGTGAGGAATCATCGAGCAGTCCAACAACGCCCAAGAACCCCACACCAGTGAGATCCAGGAAACAATGGTATCTTTGTGTAATTTTGCTTTTAGGGTTTATTGGCAGAGGGCAAGCCGATACAAGGCATTACCCTCACCAACCATTTAGGTGGGTCTTACACCATCTCTTGAGCGGTAAGGCGATTAAAGAAACTATTACACCAGACACCCCATCTTTTGAGTTTAAGCTAAAAGACATATTTCCCCCACAATTAGGAATCCCCAATTTTGGAGATTTATCACTGTACCAGATCTATTGGTTCCCTGCCTCCAACCCAGATAAAAATTACTGTAACCATCTGGGGCACAGAAACTGCGGATATTGGGGGTGTGAAACTATTGTGACAAGTGATAGATGGCAGCCACAGCAACCTGATAAGTTCCTGCAAGTCAGGTATGCTCCCCATGGCTGTCGCGAACCAAAATTCGGAAGTGACAAACAGATATACAGGCCCCAAGATGGGAGAAAACACACTTGCAAGAGCTATACAATGACAATTTTGCAGCCGACCCATGAGAGCTGGGCCACGGGTAAAGTGTGGTCGGTGTTTGTTCGCACCGTTTACAACATTTGGGCAAACATACAAATTATCAGGCTTCTACCACCAGTATTCCGATCAATCGGACCTAATCTGATTCTTACAGCAAGCGGGCCTAAGAAAGGTACCACAACTGGTACTAATCTAATGCTTAACACACAAGTATTAAACTCTGCCTCCTCCCCATCCAGCCTTTTAGTCCAGTCAGCTCCTTACAATCCGTTTCTTAGTGTGTTAAATGCCACCTTTTTGTCGTTGAACCAATCAAACCTGAACCTTACAACATCATGCTGGCTATGCTATGATGCGAAACCCACTTTTTACAAGGGCGTTGCTCTCAATGTTTCTTTTGATTATTCAACAGCAGAAAATCCACACCAGTGCAAGTAGGACACCCCCTGGAGAGGAATTATTCTGAGTCAGGTCACAGGCCAAGGCAAGTGCCTTGGCAATGCGAGCTTAGCAAGGCAGATGGACGATATCTGCACTGAATTTATCCAGCCTAATGGAAAGACTGATAAGTGGGTGATCCCAGCCGTATCAGGAATGTGGGTCTGCCAGCAATCCGGGGTAAGTCCCTGTGTGCTCCTTGATAAATTCAATAACTCTGTTGACTTTTGTATCTAGGTTTTAATTGTTCCTAGAATCCTGTACCACCACCAAGAAGAGATGTATCACTTTTTAGAAGAACCCAACTGGCTCCAAAAAAGGGAAGTAATAACAGGCATAACCATTGCAATGGTCCTCGGCCTAGGAGCTACCGGCGCAGCTACAGGCGTTTCAGCCCTCGTAACCAGCATCAAGGACTCTCCCAGCTGCAGGTAACCATTGACGAGGACTTACAGAGAATTGAGAAATCCATCTCCTTTCTAGAGAAATCTGTCTCCTCGCTTTCAGAAGTCGTCCTGCAGAAGAGGCAGGGATTGGACCTCTTGTTCATGCAACAAGGAGGCCTCTGTGCCATCTTGAAAGAAGAATGCTGCTTTTATGCATACCAGAGTCATGTGAGACTTGATGACCAAACTGAGAGAAAGACTAGCCCAGAGAAAGAGAGTAAGAGAAGACCAACAAGGATGGTTTGAGTCATGGTACAACCAGTCTCCATGGCTGACCACCCTTGTTTCCACTTTAATAGGCTGTCTTACCATGCTACTCCTGACGCTGTTCTTTGGGCCTTGCATATTTAACAAATTGGTGTAGTTTGTTAAAGCTGTTTAAAAAAAGTTAACATTTTATTTGTTGACCGCCAACAATTGCTTTGAAGCGCTCTTATTACAGACATGTCATACCACTTTTTACAACTTACTATGTCATAACGCTTATGCTTTGTACCTTTTGCAGTTAATCATGGGGAGGGAAGGTGTGGGTGATTAGGGATAGGCGATCAGAAGATATCACGTTGTACGGGCAGATAGAACCCCTCTCCTCAGCAGTTAAAGTTACTTAAACCCCAATCTGTTTGCCAGCAACACCCGGGTTATGATGCAAGCTAATGGCAGTGACATGCGGACCCATGCAACCCAGTAATAAATGCCATTTGCCATCCACCATACTGGTGTCTGTGAGCTTATGGCCCGAGCAGCCTGGGGTTGGCCGCCATGCCATTCCTGAACCACGTCGCCACGTCTCAGCAAAGGCAACACACCTAGGCTAAAGAATCAAAAATTTCCGCACTTCAGGATGAGGAATATTTTGTCCTGCACTTTGAGCTTTGCAAACACCTTTTAGTTATCCACCCTAGTTTCAGTGAAATGTTGAAGCTCAGACAGATTGGAATGGACAATAGAGCAAGTAGAACAAGCCCTGGTTTTCAGAAGGATTATCTGAGCAATAGAAATAAGGACTTCTTCAAAAACAGTTTTTGGGTTTTTGACTTGGCTGCCAAGAGGTAAATCCTACATATCTAGGGATTTTTTTGTTTTGTTTTGGTTAGTTTTTCAACTATCACTGAAAACTGCTAAACAGTATACCTCATCACAAAGGAAACAACCATTCAGAATCTGAATGTCACCAATATAAGCACCAACTAAGGGCTCTGCATAGATTAAATCCCAGAATAATAATGGAAGATTCTTGCAGAGTATAGCATAGTTTAGCCACTAGTTCTCTTAAGGAAATAATGAACTTCAAGTAATGATGGCCTTCAAGGCTTTTTCTTCAGCACTCTTTTAATTGGTAATTAGAAAAATAAAAATGAATTCAAATAATTTCAGTAAGGCTGAAATTAAAAGTTTCAATTTTTACTATAGAGAAAACACATTTAAATTTCCAAGGTACTGAACTTAAATGACCTCTGGAAATGCTGCAAAGACTCCCTACCATTAAATTTAGACAGGGTTTGAAACAGTCTATTTCCACTTTACCTAAAAGAAATACAATGAAGCATGGAAAGTATAATGTAGATATAATGAAGTACAACTAATGGGAGTCTATTTGTGTAATAGAAACAGAATTGAAATTAGATAAAGTGACAAAGAAAAAGCAATACCATATGCCTCATTTTGTGCACAAAGAGCTCTTTTCCTCTGCCAGGAGTAGGTTTTAGGTTGTTTTGTTTCTTCTAATATCAGATATGTTTTTTCTGCAGATGAGAATTGTGCTCAGTGCTTGCCTAATGACAAGTCTATAAAATGATATCACAGTTTGCATTTGCCTGGAAGTAGTTGATCTCTGCTGAGTTTTCTCAAGTATTTCATGAGTGCTAGTGCCAACCACCTTGCTCAAGTCCAGTGCACACATCAAAACCAAATATGTTTCAGTTTTTTGTAGCATCTTCATTTGCCTTGTCTGTACACATAACATTTTATTTTGCTACATGTCACCTGTGATATTTTCTCACTTTGCTAAGAGCTCACTAAACAAACCGTATAATGTTTGCTTCCTGTTCACTTTGAACTACATGATGACATTAATTTCACAACAGGGAATATATATTTCCTATACTCTCACTAGTACAACCATTACCACCTATGTTATGCACACCATGTTTAAAGGAAAAAGTGATTTTCATTATAGCAAAAGAACTAGAAGGAATATTGCTGTCAGATATTGGTATAAATTTCTCTCCTAATTCAAATGACTGGTAACTAAAATGTTCTGTCCTGCTGTCAGACATAGTAATTATGATTCTGTCTGGAAATAATATCATGGAGTTTCAAGTATTATTATTAACTTAAAATAGTCAACACAAAATAAGAAAATATAAAAGATTTTCATTTTTGCAGAAGCTGGAAAGTAGTTTGTAGTAAAATAATACAAAACAGAAGGAAGTTACATAGGCAAGATGACAAAACGATGCTTGAATTATTGAATTAGAAGTAAACCACACCAAGCATTTGTGTGATTTTACACAAATAGTACAGTCTTATGGCATTGTAACAAGTTATGAGTGATGGTGTTTGTCTTCCCAAGTCAAAGTCAAAGATGGAGGGGCCCAGGCTTTCTGGAGATGGCTGAACATTTGTCTGCCCATGGGAAGTATTAAATTAATTCCTTGTCTTGTTTTTTTTTTTTCCTTTACCTACTATACTGTCTTTAACTCAAGCCATGAGTTCTCTCACTTTTAGTCCTTTGACTGTCTCTCCCAATCTACCAGGGGAAGGTGAGCAAGTGTCTGTGTGGTACTTAGTTCATAGCTTAAACCACAACAAACGGAAAGATAAAGCATTGGTTAACTGAGTTAACTGAGAGACTGAGAGGTATGCCTTGCATGTCCACAGGGCAATTTCCATAAAAGATTAAAAAATGTATACATCTGTTTTCTGGCACTGAAGTGTGTGACCCAAAGCCCCAGTCTTATCACCATTCATATATTTTAAACTGTTTTGTAACTAATCTTTTAACAAAAGGCACCTTTGCAAGAAGTTAAGGTTCTGGGAGATGACAGATATGTAAATACAGATATAGATGACATAAATTATATAGATACAGATGATATAAATATGTATGCATGTATTTAAACTACTGTAGGAACACAACCTTTGATGAAAAATGAGAATTTTGATTTTGAATTGTAATGGGTTTGCGCCTGAAACAACCAGGTTATTTTAATAATTTCTCAATTAGTGAGACTGAATTTATAAAATTATAGAATCATTAAGATCAGAAAACAGCTCCAAGATGATGAAGTCTAACCTTTGACTGAACCTCCTTCCTTGTCAACAAGCCTGTGATGGTAAGTGCCACATGCAGTCTTTCCTTGGACGCTTCTGGAGATAGTGACTCCACCACCTTCCTGAGCAGCCTGTTCCAATGCTTCTTTCTGATGTCCAACCTGAACCCCCCCAGCACAGCTTGAAAACATTTCCTCTTGTCCTGTCATGAATTTCCTGAGAAAGGAGGCCTACTCCTACTTTTCTACAGCTTCCTTTGAGGCAGCTGTAGAGAGCAATGAGACAATCTCTGAGCCTCCTTTTCTCCAGGCTAAACACCCCCCAGCCCCTCAGCCACTCCTCACATGACTTACTCTCCAGACCCTTCCCAAGCTCTGTTACCCTTCTCTGGATTTGCTCCATCATTTCCATGACCTTCCTAAATTTAAGGGCCCAAAACTGGACACAGTGCTCAAGGTGTGACATCACCAATGCCCTGAACAGAGGGATAGTCAGTGCCTTTCTCCTGCTGGCCACACTATTGCGGGTACAAGCCAGGATGCCAATTGGCCTTCTCAGCCCCTAGGCACAGCTGGCTCATGTTCACCCACTTATTAGCTAGGACTCTTACAGCAATCTTTCATATTTAAATGAACACATCTAGAAACAATATTAATTTCCTTGAGAAATTCTCACTAATTTGCGTGTTGTTTTTGCACAAAAGGCAGCTATTCTGCACACGGTAAATATTCCTTAATGTTACCTAACCGCAAATAAAACTTTCATTAGGAAACTATGGTATAAGAAGTTATCATATTTACTACAAAATACTAAATTTTAAAAAACTAATAGTAGTTAGAATAATTAGAGTAGTTTTATCTGTCTCCTGCAGGAAAGTCCACATACCTAAATAGTCCCTCATTCTGGGCACCTTCCCTCACTTTAGATACTAGGCATTACATTCTATGGTGTGGAATATCCCGTTGGCTACTAGTTTGCGTCATCTGTCCCAGCTATAGTGTCTCACAAAAAAAGAGTCCAAAAAAAAGTCCTTGTTTTAGAATAAACATGATTTAGCAAAAAAAAAAAAAAAAGTTTGTTATCAATATTATCCCCATTCTGATTCTAAACAACAGCACTGAGCTGTACTTCAGCTGCTGAGAAAAATTTAACTCATCCCACCTGAAATCAAGAGAGTACGTCTAGATCACCAACCAACTTCTCAGATTAAATTTGTATCGTATCTTCATAACAGCAAAGAAAAAACATTTCTATGATCATGTAAGATAAAAATTGTAATAGCATAAACTAGTTATTTTGTCATCAGGATCAAAGCCTAATTGCAGTACAAGCTAAGGAGAAGGGCTTCAGAAACACAGAGAAAGGTGAACAAATGTGGCAGTAAAATGGAAGACAAGCAAGCCTATTATGACATCCATCTGGACAGTAGCAGAATTGGAAGCTGAAAAATTCACTAGTAGACATACTGTCTGAAGACAGATGGGACAAATGAGATAGAAATGAAGAGGGAAAAAAATAACAACAGGACTTTGTTAGGCAAGAGAAAGTACTAGAAGAGTTATAACCCCTGTAGAAATTGATTCAAAATAGAGGCACAAGAAAGAGAACAAATCTTAGTGTTTATAAGATTCTTTCACATGCAATTTAAACAAGTGTTTGCTTTTGTCCCAGTAGATCCTCCATAGACAGTATTTCAGAATAGGTAGTTCTCCAGTGTAAGTCTGTAAAGATGCCAGATGCACAAACAGCATAATTTACATTGTAAATTTTGCCATGCTTGCAATACCAGGTGCAAAAATAATTTGGGTTACACTATAAGCCTGGGAGTATTCAACAAGATTCAAGATTCACAAATAGTGCAATTTATTAACTGACAGAATAAGGTCCAGAAGTCACTGTCGATAAATCCACTGATGTCAGAAAGCATAAGCAATTGTATTTCCACAGAATAATGTTTACCCAAGAGGTGTTCCTGTGGGAGGAGATGGGTATAGCCCTTTGACTTTCCCAGGATATAACAGAGTCTCTTCTGATCTTCCTCCTCTCTTAAGTTATATTCATATTGATATTTTTTGAAGGTGGGGAAAAGATGACAGTTCATGTCATTTCATGGTCAGGTGGTGTTTGAGTGACTTCAGTCATATATGTCAAACAAATAGGTTTTACTTTATTAGCCTATGTGAGTGCTTGAAAAGGAAAATGTACTGTCAAGTTGATGATGAAAAATTCAACTTTCAGTCACAATTTGGGTCATTCCTTCATCTTAATTTCTCTTACCTACATTGTTTTAAACAGACCATGACCACAACACCTCTATGATTCTCCATTCTCTGTTTCATGCCTCTCTTAGGGCAGTGCACCAGGTTCAGTGTTTCTCATCCTAATGTGTGCACACAGTTCATCCCTAGTGAACTACTACAAGCATAGATGCTCCTCCATGCTGAGCTTTGTCTTTTCACACCATATTTTTTCACAGCACATTTTTCCACAGCACTTCAGCAGCTTTCAGCACAACAGGGTGAAAAATAAAAATCAAGATATGCAGTACCTGTTCAGTATAGGTGGCTAAAAGAGGTAGTGAATACTTTCCATGCAAAGTACTTAAATTATATTTTGTCTTTGTTAATAAAAAAAGAAATTGCATTATATTTATCTTTTCTAGCTTCTCCACTAATTCACTGGTGTTTGGGAAAAATGCCCCATGATAAAAACTGTATTTTCAAAATCACTGTTCAAATCAAGAAAACCAAAGCCTACGGGATACAAACATTGACACAATAAAAATATAATTCATGTCACTGGGTTGTCTTGGACAACCATTTGCATTTTGTTCTCTTACTTTTAAATGACAGAAAGGAGTGCCAGTGTGTCAGATGTGACTGGATCCATACAGAATGTTTACTTTCAGTCTTTCTCTGCCCTTAGTTGAGAGATAAAATCTGATACATGAAATACAACTGCTGAATTGTGATTCAAGTCAATAGTAATTTCAGATTGTTCAGCCTTACTTACGTGGTTTTTGGATTTGACAGAAATCATGAAATCTTTCTGATGCAAAACTCTCTCCTGGGGGTGTTCTCTGATAAAGGTGAGCAGCACTCTTAGATGACCTGCAAAGTCTGATTTCCTGTTACATTGCCAGAGAAGTTTTATTTGCGTTATATTAATGGATGCAACTTTGCAAACTCAGTGAAGTCTTGAGTACATATGACGTGCATGATGGAGTCAGTGATCATAATTCAATAATTTGGGACACTCCAAAAACAGTACGTTAAAGCAATACATTCAATTGTTCATTTATATCCAGCCTGGTTCGTTACAGTATGGAATCCTTATAAGTTGTTCTTTTAATGTAAAGATGTCACTGGAATCAAAGGCATTTGTCCTTTTTTCTTATCTAACATTAGATAATGCTCAATGAGGTAATTACAAATTCAATAAAAATTCAAAGGCGATTAAGCTTTTTTCAAGGTGCACAAGATCTTATGAATCCTAAATAAGGACAAAATCATTGTTAAAGACCAAACCTCTATATCATCATTATTCTTAAAACATCAAATGTTAGATAAAAGGCCTAGAGATAAATCTCTGTCCAGCACTGAATCTTCCAGATTCTACAGAATTTATATTCATGTGCTGGAAGCACATGAATATGCTAACCATTACTTTGTACATGTTAGATACTTCTTAGAAGCTATGACCAAGGTTTTGGCTATTATATTCTTGGGAAAAAAAAAATCCTCCGTGATATGCCAGAAAATATCAAAACAAACAAAATCCAGATAATGTTTCCTAATGCCATAATCAAAATGAAAGATATGGTTCTAATGTTCTTCATTAAATACTGAAAAAAATTTCACTAAAACTTAGAAAAGGAAGAAAGCAGCTTCTTCTTATGAAAAATACTGTGATACATTTTGCTTTGAAATTGTGCATACTTTCTGGGCACAGCACTGTTTTTCAGCTAGAAGTAATTGCCTCATTCAGTAAAGTGTTAATTTTTAAACTGAATCTAATTCTTGAATTGTCTACATAGGCTAGAAACCACTTTTTTTATGATTTTATGAGGTTGTTGGAGTTTCCTAGTAATAAGTCTTACTTATCACTCTTTAAAAATTACTTTTTTGCTAATCTCTTTAAAAGATTTTGTTTTCCTTTGCATATTACCAATGGTTTTATTAGCAATGTACTGGAAACATTTGAAAGGAGATTTTACCTGAGGTCATTTCAGAGAAGAGAGGCAATTAAAAATTATAAGAATTACCTGTGAAGGAAAAAAGCGATCCCTAATTAATTTAGTTATCTGGAATAAATTAATATTGAAATGTTTTTAATTAAAAAAAAAAAAAAAGAACAAAGTATTTCTAATACAGGTCTGGGGGTTGTACATGGGCATGCGTACATCTGTGTATGCATGTGATTGTGCATGTATGTACACATTTGTGATTTAAGGTAAAACTGTCCCACAAAAAGGGAAAACCTCTTCTTCAACCAGAATATTAATTAGAAATCAAGAACTATGGAACAAAAAGGTACCAGCTAGCCACAGCCAAGATCAGTGGAGGTAAACGAGGATGAGCTCCATGAAAATAAAAACTATATGCAACAAATGCCTATATGAAATCAAAACAAATTTGAGGCATTTTCTTTTTAACTCTAAAAATAAAAAAATGGGAAAAAAAAGGTTGAGAAATTTGTTAAAAGTACTCAGAATATTAGATCTATTTCAGCAAGATCTTTTGGATAGATAGAACTGAATCCTGAATTTTAAACTGAATTTTAATTGAACATTTTAAACTGTTCAACCATCAGTCAGTTACAAATCAAAGGTGACACAGCTATAGTTAGCACAACACTGAATCCAGGTTAACAAGCCTCAAGATTGGCAGGGACCACCACCCTGAGAGTCCTAGACTGGATCTTCATGAAGTTCACTTGCAAACATGAAGGAAAGGACCATATAGGATCATAAACCACCGATGGTTTGGTTTGGAAGGGACTTCTCAAGTTCAGCTGGCACAACATTCTTTCAGTGAGCAGTGACTCCTTCAGCTCCACCGAGATGCCACCAGTGACATAATGTCTGCAGACTGAGTCACCCTGTCTCTTCCATAACCCAGGCCAATGAAAAGAACAACATATCTACAACCAACAAAGAAAAACACTTAGAGCCAAACCTACTTGTCTTTTTAGGAGACTGACTTAAACTCTTTATAAATCACCAAGAAGTGTAGCTACCACTGACTTTTGCCAATACAAAACTGGTCTAACACAAATTTACTACAACCATACTTTTGCCACCTTGTGTTTTGAATTAACATAAATTTCACTGACCAAGATAGACACTGAAGCAAAACTTTCAAGCTAGATTGTCAGAGATGACTAGGACCACACAAATTTTACACAGGCAAATTCCATCAAGAATTCTTTGATTATGCAAAATAAAGAGAGAAATCTTATCCAATATATGTGATCTATTCCACCAGGCAAACAATGAAGTTTTAAATTTGAGTGTGCATAAAAACCACAGTGTAATTTAATTTGTGGGATTCCTAAAACAAATATTTGAATATTTTATATTTAAAATTACAAAAAGTTGAGACTCTGTCTTTTCAGAGACATTTCATAAACTGAATGATTAACAAAGGAATTTAATAAATTATTTGCCTTGAAAACAGTGAAAATGGCTAGATACACAAATTTTAAGTGTACTTTTATTTATCTACTAGCCCACATTTTGCTGCATAAAGATAAGACTCAAGAACAAATTGCCGGCTCTCCAAATACTGCTATGAATAGTAAGTGCTGGAAACACTATACTTTGCAATCAATTTTTCTGTAAGGGCAGAGATGTTTCTAAGAGTAGCAGAAGAATGCACCACCATATTTTTTAGAGAGTAATAAAATGGTTGCCATATGATTTAGTTTAACATGTTCTCAGAGGCTATCAAACAAATGACAAGACAAGCTTCCTGTCATAAAAGAATTAATCACTTTTTGAAGAGTTCAGCTATCTGAAGCTTCTCTTTACAAGTGTTACACTGTTGAAACAGCTCAGAATATCTTACTTCTGAGTTTTATGTTGAAAGGAATGCAAACTAAGTACCAGAATAACCTCCTAGATAAATAGACCTTTTTCCCTTCCTTTATGTCACTTAGCAGCGAACTGTCATTTCAATATTGCATATATTTCAGGTCATATGCCTTTGAAGTTTTATTTGCCTTCATTTTCCTTCAGATGTTTTGTTTAAAAAGGAGAAACGCAATCCATAATGGGTTCTGATGACTCGTGTTAGGATGGCAAAGAAAAAACCAATCCTGCAATACATTACTTCATATGAAAAGAGGTAGGTGACCCAGAGGAATGTGATCTAACAGAGAAAACCACTGGATAGCTGTCCTAGTTTAGCATGAATTTAATTTTTGGTATGGAAGGGATTCTCTGAAAGGACTTTGGCAGCTTCCTGTAAACCTGACAAAAAAAATTTAATTAGTGGTCAATTTTGAATATTGACACATTATTAAACCAGTGAAAGAGGTGGATACCCCTTTGTGAACATATATTTTAAGATTAAAAACCCCAGGAACCTCTTTTTTTTTTCCAGTCTGAGTACAGGTAACAGGGTGGTCCTCCCCTCTGTGCAGCTAAAATTCACTTGTAAGCCATGGTGATGGACTATGATATATCGAATATCTCTTTAAACCATGGAAGAAGTATGGGGAGATGAACATTTAAATTGTAGACCTGAGCAAAGGTACCCATGTTGAACAAGTAGATGTTAAAGTAACTGTGTTCTCAAGAGAAGTTGGAACAGAGAGAAAAAAGAGTGATGCAGACCCTTTGCCCCAAGGGAAGAAGAAGAACCTCTGTTCCCAGAGATGAAGATGA
>VZTB01008915.1:24558-37220 GCA_013397245.1 Thryothorus ludovicianus | reverse complement strand
ATTTTATTTTATTTTATTTTATTTTATTTTATTTTATTTTATTTTATTTTATTTTATTTTATTTTATTTTATTTATTATATTTATTATCTTATATTATTATCATGAGCTGTCACAGAAGCTGCACAAAGAATAACCACAGTAACCAAGAGATTAAAAATCTGGATTCCACCAGCAGAGGGTCAGTAAGGTTCGGCCTAAAGACAGTAGATCCAGGAAGTCTGGATACCTCTCTCCAGGATGTATGGGTTTTAGATGCATAGAGAAGATGGATTTTATGCATAGAGAAATTTTGATAAGGAACAGCTTGCAAGTGAAACTGAAGGGCATAAGAACCTTTGAGAAGTATATCTCACAACATTTTTTAGGTAAGAGAAGAATAATCACAATGATTAATAATCACAACAGACAGTTCCTGCACCACTTCCAGTGCATCTTATCATCCACACATTTAGTTAAGAGAAATGAGGTATTATACCTTTCCTTTTAGTTCACAGTTTCTTACAAAACAGTTTCTTGCACAGATTAGTTAGAAGGGATTTGTCACTTCACATCCATCTATGGAAATTTCTTAAATGTCTATTTATATTTATGCAATTCCAGTCCATAGGGTATCTTTGGCTCCTCAATTTAGTAGTGTTCAATAGGGCTAAAGAGTGCCATGTTTCATATGTGTTGCAGTTCAAGAGAAATGCAGGGTTGCATGTGTAAAACAGGAGTAGGGACATTTCAATTAATCTTCCAGTAGTCCTCCTTCTTGTGTTGCCTAGGACTTTTAAAGTTTTGAGGTGAATATTAAATAATATTTATTGAGAACATGATCTTCATATAGAAACTTCAAGCAATTTGTGGCAGGATTGTAGATGATTTTGTACCATAGAATCATAGAATGGTTTGGGCTAGAAAGCATCTTAAAGATACCTGGTTCCAACTCCTGTGCCACATCAACAGGGACACCTTCCACAGCAGGCTTCTCAGATCTCCAGAAAACTTGGCCTTGAACATTTTCAGGGACAGGTCACAAACAACTTCCCTGGACAGCCTGTTCCAGTGTCTCACCAACCAAACCATAAAGAATTTATTCCTCAGATATAATCTAAATCTACTGCCTTTCTGTTTAAAGCCATTGTCCCTTGTCGTGCCACTACATGCCCTCATAAAAATCTCTCCCTATCTTTCTTGTAGATTCCCTTCAGGTACTGGAAAGCTGCAGTGCGGTGACCGTGAAGCCTTCTCTGTCTGCTTCATCTGAACAATCCTAATTCTCTCAGCCCAGTTTCTTCATAGGAGAGGTGCTCTGTCCCTCTGATCACTTTGGTGGCCTCTTCTGGACTCTCTCCAAGAGGTGCTTTTCTATGTAGGGACTCCAGAGCTGGATGCAGTGTTCCAGGTGGGGTCTCACCAGAGCAGAGCAGAGGGGCAGAATCCCCTCCCTCCCCTGCTGCCCACGCTGCTCTGGATGCAGCCCAGGACACGTTTGGCTTTCTGAGCTGAGTGCTCATGGCTCTTGTCCAGCCTCTCACCCACAAGCACACCCAAGTCCTTCTCACAGGGCTGCTCTCCAACCCTTCATCCCCCAACCTGGTCTGATACCGTGGGCTGTTCCCAACCCAGGTGCAGCACCTTGCACTTGGCCTTGTTGAGCCTCGTGAGATCCTCACTGGCCCATTTCTCAAGCTTGGCCACATCACATCCTTGGACATCCCATCCTTCAGGAGTGATTTCTTCACATATGCTATGAATATATTAAAAAACAGCAGTTCCAATATGGACTCCTGAGAGACACCACTTGTTAGTGATATCCTTTGGAACTCTGAGCCATTGACCTCCACCCTCTGGATGTGACCATTCTACCAACTCTTTATCCATGCATAAGTCACTCATCAAGTCCCCCTCTTTCCAGTCTGGAGTGAAGGATGTTTTGTGGGACAGTGTCTAAAGCTTTGCAGAGTCCAGACAAAATATCCTTAGCCCTTCCACTGTCCATTTGTCACTCCACTGTGGAATGCTGTTCAGGCAGGACTTGTCCTTAGTGTGTGTGCATGATGTTCAGCTTTAAGACATCCACACGTTAGATGCTGCCCGGGACTGATTATATGATGCACATGCATGTTGAGCTAGAGCATAGAACAGATTTCAGCTCTTGCAATGCTGCCATCAAATACTATTTCAAAGGCATTTCTGCTTTTTATTTTTCTTTCTGTGTCAATCATTCACGACCCCCCAGAGTCAGGCCTAGATGGGGAAAAAAATTCTGACTCTGCTCTGAGGAATCTCAGAAGGAAGCAGCTAGGAAGTCAGAGGATGAAAAGAGCTTAGTACATTTTAACAGCTCAGGGTATCTCTTATGACCATATCCAAAATTATTTCAGTTTTAACTGTCCCCTACTTGCCACAAAATGGTCCTAATTCTCACCAAGATTAGATTGCTGGAAACTAGTGTTGCTTGGAATAACCCTAGTTTTATTTTAATTTACGTATGAGAAGACACTACCTAGAAGGGATTTCATAGATTGCATTTCATTTTATAGTATAAATCTCACCATTTTAACATCCATTAGAAAAAGTGTTTAAAATTTAAGCTAGATATATATATTTAAATTAGAAGAGTTAATAATAAGGATTAATGGTATAGCTACGTTTCAAACCAACAGGAGATGTTTGTTTTCATGTGGCGAATGCTTAGGTAAGAAATTATACTGAAATCCACAAGAATAAGAAGCACTCTTTGAGGTTTTTTGCAATTTCTAATGAGTGTTATTTGGTGTGATTAGAATTAAAACACTATCTTTTGGTTCAAGCTAAGCTTATTTCATTATTGAAGTAGATTTCTATTATTTATGAGAGTTACAGGCAACATTCTAGGGATTTCAGCAATGATCTACAACTGTTGTGATCTATAACTTGAGTCCAGCATAAATTGCCAAAGTAACTGAAAAATATACACAGGAATATTAGTAGATGACAACTATCTCCCAGTTCAAAGTTAAAACTCTGTAATTTCTTTCTGGGAAGAAAAAATCCTTCTAAATCTGAAAAAACAAGCTTACATTTGTTAGCACTTAGAAACATGCTTAAATTTCTTTTATCAACCTAGCCATCTACTATTCTTATTTAAATCCTTACATTCACCATTTTAAAATAATTTCTTCTGTGAATTTCCTTATATAAGACACCAGCAACATGTACTGGGTTGCCAGCTCAGAAACTGCACTAGATGATAACAATGATAGGTATGATATAGGAACAAACAAAAAGTAATTTCTCCTTCTCTATCTCCAGACTTCCTGCAATTTTTGGGCATTCATGTGGGTTTTATTTAGTTATATAAATAGTCAGCAAAAGAAGCAAAGTAAGAGCATCTTAGATACTTCAGAGCCATGTCTCATTAACTTGAACATAAAAAGAAGTGAGAAGAGAGTAACAAAACATTTAAAAAGGAGTATTCACATATTTTGCACTTCAAGACAAAATAGAGGAGCAGCATCTTAATGACAAGTATTCTCAGGCTTTTTTCTAGGAAATCTTGAATCAAGTACAAGAAAAGACAAGAGTTTAGAGCTCTAGCGGCCCAAGCTCTTGCGTCACTATCACCATTCGGAAGAGGTGATTCACTGTTGTTTCACTGCTTTAATAGAATTTATAATTCTTGACATTTATTGTGACTAACAACCCTCATTCATACATATTCTTATATCTGCTTGATGAAAATGTCAAAAATACATCTTTTTCATGTCAAACCAGCTAAATATTATCTATACCTATTTCTACCAAATGGTTTGTGGTGCAAAAGAACCTTGGAAATAAATTAAAAGCTTTGTGTGTAGTCTAGTGTGGGATTCTTATTTCTTGTTAAGAGAACACATCAAAAAATATCCAGCATCATTTACCTGGGTATCAAAACTCTGAATGTCATATAATGTTCTTTTTTTTCAGGATGTATAGATTTTTCTAGAAGTTCAGATGTTAGAATTTTTCTAACAAATGTGAATGTTTATTAACTTCTCAAGAACATGTTAATTTTTAAAATACCTCCTCTCACATTCACCTTTGTATAACTTTTACATATTAACATTTTTAAAGTTTACCATCCTAATTTAAGTTCTTCATATAATCCCTTTGGTCCTGTCAGCTGTACTCGCATACAGCAGGTCTGTCTTGCCCTTACTTGTCCACAATTATGATCTACTTCAAGCTTGTCCTCTTCATACTTTAAATTAGGATTAATTCACTTGCTCAACCTTCATTTTGTATGCCTGATTTCCTAGAAATTGAAATCATATAACCTGGATGTTTTGGAAATGCAAAAGAATGGACTTCCTTACTATACAAAGAATAAAATGTTAGTCAGACTCAGTGACTTGTGTGTATAATGGCAAGAAGAGTTTAAAACCAATATCACACAACTCCTATTCTTATGAAATGCTCAGTTTATGTCAGCTAGGGACATTAATTTACAGCTTTTTGACTGTTTTTTTTTTTTAATGGGATTGTTTTATCATTGGTTTTGAGTGGGGGTTTTATTGGTTGGTTGGTTGATTGGTTGGGTTTTTTTTATTGGAAATGTTTGACTTTTGGGAACTTTTTTCCTTTCGGTTTTGGCTGAGTTTTTTCAATCTAGTCAAACTTTTTATTAACTCATTTATCTTAAATTTAAAAACTTGCACATTTCCTGCAAACCAGCTGTGGGTTAATGTGTGAAAGCTGAATGCAGTATTCTGAAGCGGGAAGTGAATAATAATGCAGCAAAAATATTGCTGCATCCAGTTGCTAATTGTTTCCTGATGGCTTTGACAGCTGCAAGATATAAGATAATACAGCCTACATAGTTGGTTATTTTGAAGATTTATTACTCATTCTGTTTCATCAATGAGCTTTTAGCAGTTCTGAGAACTGCTTTTTTCTCTGTGAAAATTCTTGCTCTAGATTCTATTGTTCCAATAGAAATAAGCACAGCTCATTTATGGTCCTCCCTGTGCTGGAGAAATTTGCATGCTGGTGACTGAAGTGTTTCTGTAAATGGAATTAAAAACACATTCCTGAGAATGCACAGAAGTATTTACCAGAATATTATTGTTCATACACAGTGTTCTGGATCCAATTTTTTGCTCTTTGGTTTTGTGAAGACAAATACCCTGAATATCCAATAGAAAAAGAAAATAAATTTCATTTTTGTGTTTATCTGGAATTGATTTTCTCTGCTTCCCTTCTGCATATTCTCTAAGATAGACAGGTTATTCCCTAAATACTTCATAACCTTTTAGTCGGTTCTGCTGCATCACAGTTCACATTAATTTTCACTTACTGATCCTAGGTTTTTATTCAATATGTAAGTTCTATTACCTCTTGCATTGAGCTCCATAGAACAATTATTAGTGAAAGTTTCCAAACAAATGCTACAAAAACACACATGAAGGAATGCTTTCACAAACTATTTCATAGAGATTCATTGCTTATTTGACTCACTAAGCTGATAAAGAGAATGTAGGATATGTTATAGGCATTTATCATTAAAATGGCATGTAAATAAACTATGGTCAATGATAACAAAGCACGAAGAACTGTGTGGCAAAAATCTAACTTGCTCTGCATGTTAGAGCACATCCAAGAATTCTCATCACAGATCCTTCTAAGTTGCCCAGATTTCTCAATTTCTTCTGTGGGGATAACAGAGAAGGGGGTAGTTACAGATCTCACTGGGATCACCCGGTGACAGCTTTTGCTCAAAGCTTACAATGGGACAGAATTCCATTGTTATCATTTACTGACAATGACTGTTTCGGGATTTAATGCAAATATTGCACCATAAAGTTTAGGTGCACAAATGTTGATTATTTCAGAAACTGTAATTTTTTCTTGGTTCACAATATTATTAAAGCAGTTTTCTACTCATGAAGAAACTGAATTTCAATTACTATCCTTTTTCTTCTAAAAGGAGATAAACTCAGTATTTTAGGCCAACTTAATTTGGAAATGATTTTGTGTACAAGGACTACTCATCCCTCTGGCAGGTGGCTGATGTTTAATCCTTAATTTGGAAATTAATTTTACTACATTAAATATTCACATTAGCATTTTGCCTCTTTCTCATTTCATAAGTTTTATTTAGCATTAAATATTTTTCACAAAGTATTTTTAACCTAATAATAATTGGAATCTCCAAGGATACTTGGAGCTATTAGGCACATTCTGCAATGTTTTCCTAATTACTTGGTATGGTCATCTGTATGCATTTATCAATGTATTTTTTTTGTTTCAAATAGATGAAGATATTTAAATTATATTTTTGAATAAACCCCAAGGACAAGTGATTTTGTAATTTCAAACCTACACATAGCTCTGATTCACAAAAAGAAAAAAAATCATGATGTCAGTATATCATAGACTTGGAGAAAATGCTTATGCATGCATTACAGGCAAATCATTGATTTTCAGCTAGCCTTTATAAGTAATTCATGAGCTCTGATTTCACTTGATTTTGTGTATGAGTAATTCATGAAGCCAAATTTCATATTTCTTCTGACATAAGATTTATAACTTTAAGATTGAATCCATTACAGCCATTTTTTAAAAAGCTTTAGTGAAAAAAAATGTGAGAAAATTTATTTGAACTTTCCTTTGCTTTTAGTTTTATCACCCAAACAAAATGGGAGAAGAACTGTTAGATAAAGTGGTGCCCTACCAAATCATGTCAGTTCTTCCAAAAGGTAGCAAACAACAGATCTTACAACTTTATGAGTGTTCACACAGATCAGATAATTTTTAGAAATTATCAACAAAAAATTATTTAAAATCTAAAGCAATTTTGATGTGTCTTGACTATGTAGTTACTTATCATAACGTAAAACAGCCCAAGTTTGTGTGAGCAATGATTCCATGGCGAAACAGACAGAACTTCGATGTTTTCAGAAATGCCTTTTTTCACATATTTATGTAGTCTAATAACTACATGCTTCACAGGAAAGGACTCCTGCCAGGTCTCTGTTGCAGTTTTCTCTGAAGATCCACAAGGGGAGTGGCATGTATTCTAAGGCTGTCCCTGTAGATTACGGGTAGAGGGCGTATTTATGGACTGTATTAAACATTCACAGAAATTGTTGGTCTGTTTTACCTTTGTCACAGCTGTTTGTTTAGGAACAAAGACACAAACACAGAGAATATTCTGAGTTGGGAAGGACCCACAAGCATCAAGTCCAGTTCTTAAGTGAATGACCCTGATGGGGATTGAACCCACAATTCTGGTGGTGTTGGCACCATGCTCTGGCCAACTGAGCTAATCTCAGGGTCCAACTGCACTATTTTCAAAGTTCAGAAGGTTTAAATTTTGGCCCACCTCCACTTCTGAGCCTCCCAATGACAGACCTGCTCATCTCTCCACTGTCTCCATGGCTGACTGAGGTTCCAAAGGTACACATTCAGTTTAACGGTGCAGGATATTTCTCAGTCTGGTATTTATTTAATATCTTCCTTCACTAGATTTTTTCTGAGACCTCTGACACAATTTCAGTTAGCAGAAACCTGTTGGCACTTTTGTCCTCCTCAAGAAGGAGACCTAATCTTTCAGTGTTTTAGTGGACTTACTATCTCACTGCAGGAGTTCCTAAGCACACAATATAAAAATAGAAAATAGAACATGCACTCTAGCAGAAAAATTAATGTAGAATTTCATTAAACTTTTAAATTATATTATTTTCTTTGGAGTTAATTTTGAATATTCCTTCTCTGAATCTTCAAAAAATAAAACCAAAAACCACAATTTTAAGTTTTAATGCTGAGTCATTTTAGGAACTTAATAAATGGCTTGCCTTGCCTTAGGATCTTAGAACTTGAGGGAAAATAATTGGAACACAGTGCATACATACAGAAGTCATCCTTTGCTTCTGGTATCACTGGGAGATAGATGTTTCTGAGTTTTCACTACTAGTGTTCTGGCAGTTAAAAAAATCCCACAATCTGTTTATTAATTATGTCCTACAGTTCTTAAAAGGGGATAACACAGTGAAAGTTGAAAAACCAGAAGGAAGAATGGTATGCTCAGGAAAATTATAGAAAGAAAAACAAGACTCTCCAAATAAGGTAGGTGGCTAAAGTAGTTCTATTCACTGGCCTTGCTCTTCTGAGGAATCTATCTCAAACATTTCCATAGATATACCCTCCTTTAAAAAAAGATTATAGAAATTATAAATACTGCATATACTGTTTCTTGATTCCAGAGATTGTATTCTAACATCCTGCCATAAAAATGACGTGACTCTTTTGTTTCTACTTTTTTTTTTTTTTCAGTTTCATGCTGCCATGCACTAGCATATCACTTGCCAAGTTACTTCAGGAAACCTATCCTTTAAATATCTGTTTAGGCAGTTTGGCTAATAATAGCTATCCCAAAATTCTGTTTCCAATCTTCACCTTCTTGAAAGTTTATTTCCTAAATACAAAAATACTAAGAAAACCTGCTTTCAGTATAAGCCATAAAGCTCCATTTTTACATCTGCTCATAATGATCCCAGTATTTGTTGTTGCTTCATAACTTTAGGCTTAATACTATTATGCAAAAAATCCTATGATTTTATATTATTTACAATAGAGTCAGTCAACAAAACAGCTTTTAAATCTCTCTGGAGACCTCTAAACATATTAATATTCATGTCAACTTTCTGCCTTGACATTCTGGACAGTCATTTATTGATTTCCAGGCTCGAATACTCAGAATTCTTGGATTTCAAATGTGAAGAATGAATTCCTTATCTGTTCTTGCTCAATATATTTTTTATCAGTCTTTGAGATAAATATATTTGATATGATATCAGTTTGAGAAAGCTGTGATGACTACTGTGCTTTAATTGGTGAAGGCTACAACGTCAACAGGTTTTATTACACATCAATACCTGCAGAACTTTCCAATAATGAGAATAAAAGGAAACATTTAAATTCAGTAAATGGAAAGCTCTAAAATTTATAAGCATCTCAGATAAAGCAGACTGGTGGAATGGAAAAATGTCATAAACTGAAAAAGGACTAAATAAACCTTAAACATTGAGGAAACCAAACTTGTGCTTAAATGCAAAATACTCCAGTATCTTTCAATAGGTACAGGACGTATAGAGCTGAAAGTGGAAGCAGCTTTAGTATGTAATGCAAAATAACTGTTTGGTGTCAGAAAAAAAACCAGAAGGTTACCCAAAGGCTCTCAAACACCTCATCAGCTCCAAACACACAGGTACAAGCCTGATATAACTGACGTCAAATGGAAAACAAAAAAAAAGAAAAGGAATCTAAAAAATTAAATCTAAAAAATTAACTCCTAGAGTTAAAAAAACCCCAAAAAACCAGAAAATTTTGAAACATCTATAGTACTTTTATTGTCTCATACAAACCTTAAACCCATCATTGTACACTGAAAGATTTTGTTATTTTCTACTGTGGAAATAATAAGGTTTTTTGTATTGTTCTGTCAAGATTATCTGCAAATATACCTGCACAAATCTCACAATATATTAATTGGCCTACAAAGCTGTTGCACCAAATGAAGGATCACTAATAAATGGGATTAAAAATCCCTCAGATAATGCATCATTATTTTCACCTTATAATAGGCAGAGCTCTTCAGCTAGTCAAGCCTGTTTCATTCTTTTGCATTACTAGAGAGAGCTAATTTTTCATAAGACAAAATTATATCTTTTCACTGTTTTTCAGTTTTCACCAATTTTGAAATAATGTATTTCCTCAGCGCTTTCATTTTTCATCCTCACCAACCAGTTTTCCCTCTTTAATAATGCATTAATCATCATTAATGATAATAAAATTAATTATTTTTGTTTGCATCTCTATGAGTAAGGCTTCTCTGTCAAGTGTTGTAAGAAACTAGACCACCTTCCATGCGCTAATCAGTAATAATTTCTGTCACATAAGATTAAAAAATATGCATAAAAAAGCACACAAAGGAAATGCATGTGTGTGGTAGATTTATCATTACATTTGTTTGCAACGCTAAGTAGTGAAACAATTTCAAAATCCTCCTTGATCTATTAAAAAAAATTATGCTGTCATATATCTGTTCTGAGAGCTTTATTATCCACTCTAAGCAAAGTACTTAGTCTTTCACACTGAGTGAACTCAGCAAAAGTCACCAATCAGTCAAGTTCTAGGCATGGTTATCTTGTATTGCACTGGCAAATCCTACTTTATAATTGACGTTAGCTTTGCTTTGGTATTTCTGGAAATTGAATATTAGATGCATCTCCAAAGATAACAAACAAGCAGTCATGAGTTGAAATGAATGGATGTTTGCAGAGGCTGATGTGACATCATATTTTGATGTAATCCCATCTTCATGTGTTTAATACTGCTATATAACAACGTTGAGGTTTAAGTCCAGTCAGCAAGTGAGCTCCATGCAGCCCTCACCCATGCCCCAGCGGGATGGGGTAGAAATTCAAGAGATCATAAAAATATTACAGTAAGCCAATGGTTCTCTGCTGTTATTCCTGAATTCACACAGGGGACAAATAGCTTCAAGAGGCAGATTTCTGTCCTGGGTTTGAGTGTTTGTGAACTTTGACACTTTCTTGATCAGCAGAAATATGCCATCCCCTTCCCCCATATCAGCAAAGTGCTACAGTATAGAGGAAGAAATGTTCATCTGTCATAACACCCTTCCTAATCCAGGCTGTTGAAATTTATCCCCAGTTTCCAGCTAAACCCTGTGCAGCCACTCAGTCACTACCCTCCAGGGGGAAAAAGTAGAGAATCACAGAAAGAAGAAAACTTGTGGACTGAGGTAAAGGCAGTTTAATAGGGAAAGCAAAATCCATGCACACAATCAGAGCAAAACAAGGAATCAATTCACTGCTTCCCTTTGGCAGGCAGGTGTTCAGCCATCTCCATGCAAGTCAGCCTTCATCACGCTGAAGGCTGACTCAGAAGGCAAATGCCTTCACTCCAAATAGCCCTTCCTTCTTCCTTCAGCCTTATTTTTGTGCTGAATATGACACCATCTGGCCTGAATTGTCCTTTAGGTCAGTTGGGGTCAGTGTCCTGGCTGTGCCCCCTCCCAGGCTCTGTGCATCCCCATCCTGCTCACTGGTGGGGTGGGCTGAGAAGCAGAAAATGCCTTGGCTCTGTGTAAGCACTGCTCAAAAATAACAAAAACACCCCTGAATTATTAACAGTGTTTCCATCACAAATCCAAAACACAGAACTATGCTAGCAGCTCTGAAGAAAATTAACTCTATCCCAGCCAAAATAAGAACATAATAAAAAGAGAGGTAATAAAAACTGCAAAACATTATGCAAAATCAATTCTGAAGATTAGTGATGAAATCAGAAAATTTGTACGATATATTTATTTTAAAATGCCACAAATTAGTCTGTATTTACTTATCTAAATACTGATTATTTTTAATCTTGTTTAACACAGGGAGAATTTAAATGAACATATGAGAACACAGCAGGATTGAAAATAAACCCATGTGCTTAGGTGTCTAAAACAGAATTTAAATTCTAATTTTAGGTACCCAAGGGATCCTAACAAATTATAAAAAACTGTCTACATGGTCTTTTTGTTTGTGACTCATTCACTTGGCATGTCTGACCACTAGTACAGAAAAGCATTTGGAGCTTGAGTGACAGAATTAAAAATTTTGTGTGTCTTCTACTTCGCTGGCAAAGCAGGCTTGGCAATAATACCCACAAGAGGAGGTCCTCAGAATACACATAATGCCTAACTGGATATTCCTGGAGGTTATAGGTACCTTATTATTTCTGAGATTACCTGGAAGCACCTTGAAAGTAGAACTCTCTACCAAGTAGTTAAAGCCCAAACTTCACATATTGTATAATTCCATACATATTCTTCTTATAAAAAACACTTAAGAAAAAAATATATATCTTTGGTATATATATTCTTCTTAAGTGTTTTTTATGCTTTTATATTGATATGTTTCTACAGATAACCACCAAACCCACTACATGCATCCTTTCCATCACAAACAGATTGTTCTAAAAATAAACCCTACACACACGTGTGTATTTATNTCCTCGATGTGACATGTGCCTTCTTTGCACATACAGTACAGGCATGAACAATTGTTTGCCTTTGTAAACTTCCTGCTCACCTCCCTTGGAGTGCAACGAGACTTTTACAACGACACTTCTTATGCACAGCAAATCCTGACTTCTCTGTCTATTTGTATTTAATTAGAGCTCCTCCCCCTGACTTTCTCCATTACTTGGTAATTTTTGATGTCTGATTTAGGAAATCAGTTGTCAGATGCCAAGCATAACAATCCTGATAACCAAAACATGTATTTAGGAAGAGGAGGCTGTTGGATAACAGCAGCTGTTCTCCTTGTTTCATTGTAGAAGTTATTGTAGAAGTCTAAAACACTACAAAACTCAACCATCAAGCAAAATTATTGTCAGCTGATATAGCATAACTTGGTGTTGTTTGAACTACTTATTACAATCAAGAGCAAAGAATGTAACGGGTAGAAAACCCCATTAAGCCCACTGAAGGAAAAAGATTGAAAAATTATTTTCTTCATCTCCTGTGACACTTAAAATCAAGACAAAATTACCCATAATCAGATGAAGGAAATCAAAACCCTGGAAGGACACCATCAACATTTCTTAACTCACTCTATTTGTGGAAATGTGCAATGAAAAA
>VZTB01008915.1:4365-15213 GCA_013397245.1 Thryothorus ludovicianus | reverse complement strand
ACTCTTCTTTTCGCCACATGCAAGCTGCAAGAGCACTTAAACCTGCTCAAAATTGCTCTGCTGCAATCTACAGCTGTTCATTGCAAACAACTTTCTTGGAGAGGGTAACATCTCCATAGTTGGAGCTACAGGTCTAGGCTGCTACATGTTTTTATGTTGATTTAGTCACTATCGACCCAAATTTAAATAATATACACCTCTACATTTACCCAGCTTCCATAACTTGGCCTTTTTTTCCAAACAACTTTATCCACAATACCTTTTTTTTTTTCCAGCTTATTTTTAAGTCTGCTCTGTTTCTCTGTAATTTCCTGCAGTATCAGACGCCATTCATCATGCATAGTTTTCCAAACCAGAGACAACCAGCTTTAATCTAACAACCCAACACAGCAAACTTTAATTTCTCTGTACAGTTTTAATTCCAGACTATCAGAAGACATGAGGTCTTTCCCCAGACCCTCAACCGCATGTACTCTGACCAGACCAGATAAGTCCTCCACAATTCTCTATCAACATTGTATTTAGCTTGTATGATGCAATTATGTTTTGCCCACTGATTTTTTACTAAACCCGTTCATAGTAAGAAATATAGAAAACATTGCAGAGTTAAAGCATTCTGTCTGAATTACCTATTACAAAAATGTTTTAAAACCAGTTTATATTCTTACTGTCTCTCTTATTGGCATTAATTACTGTCTCATACACAGAGGTAAAATTTAGGCATTCTCATTTTGTTCTTCATATTTCTAGAATGATGAAGCTTTTCATTTCTTTCCCGTTCAGGATATTTCCAGACTGTATTTTACACCTGATATTATGTATTGTACAAAAATAGAGACTAGGCATTTTGATAGATTATGGCATTATTCCCTTCAGAGAATCTTGTCCTACAACTGAGACATGCTTACAGTTTAATTCATCCATTTTAACTGCATTCTCAATCATGTATTTTCTTTTATGAATTTGAAAATTCAACATATTTTTCAAATCAGTCTTTATATTTCTTTGTTTAAATAAATTTGTTTTCATGTAACTACTTATATTGAGAACAATTACAGTTTTGTCAGTAATCTGTCAGTAAGTTTGACAGATGTTCAATTCATCTCACACTTCACTTTCTCCTTGCATCTACAGAATGACATTTTATTTTATTTATCTGTGGAAAAAAAATACTAATACAAAACCAACAGATTTTTTTAGGCATTATTGATGAGCATTAGAAACCTATATCCACTGGTGTTTAAGAAACAAGGTAAGAATATGAATAATTAAATATTAATGTTTAAATAAAGCAAGTAATTAATAAATTTTTACATTTATTGTACAGAAAAACAATCTTTAAAATGTTACATTACTCTATGAGTCTGTATAACTGCTCCTCCTCAAATTAATTTGTCCTTGGAGCACTTCATAGTATATATTATATGTAGAATGACTCTAAATTCTATACTTCTTTCCAAATGTATCCCCAACACAAGAATATATATTGTATAAATGGTTTGAACATAGAATTTTAAACTGTGTTGTGACCATTTTATATAACCAATAAAAAATTCATTTATTTAGTTTGTAAATAAAATAATCCAGCTTGTTCTTTGTGGCTTTTGGAAACACAACTACTCCAGTTAGAAGATAGACTTCTCTTTATGTGGTGAACTGAGAATAATAACACAGACTTTGTTCACAAATATAATTTATTAAATAAATCTGCAAATCTCAGATTAATCAGATCAATTTCAGAATGAATGACCAGTAGTTAGTCTGGCAATAAAACCACGAGCAGTGGAAAATTCATCTGACTCCTCAGAGAGATGACAAACATCCATTTCAGGGATTTAGATCCATCAAAGTTTATATCTATACTGAACAATTTAAATTTCTTTTTCCTGTGGGACTAAGGAGAATTATGTCCTGTTCTTGCAGACAGAGTGCCTATTAGATGAAGCACAGAAAAATTAAATTTTGCTACCTTCCCTTTGGTATTTCCTTAACACTTTCATATGTTGCCACCAGGCTATATATTGGTACACAGCAGCCAGAGAACAACAGCATCAAGAGCTTATGAAAAGAATTCTATTTTAAATTCCACACGAGCACCACATTACTTTTCAGATATAGGCTATATATTCAACTTCATCTCTCCTACAAATACAAATTCTGAAACCTACCATTCGGTGCACTGTCAGCCCAGAAAATCCAGACAAAAGCAAAAGCAAGGTGACTCATCACTTTGTAGAATACAGAACAAGATCAGTAAAATCATTCATATAATTGCACCAAAGAGAAAATTATACAAGTTCAAAGAGGAAATTATACAAGTAAACACAACTCACGACTAGAAAATGTGAAAATTTATTTTGTTTCCACATTTTGTTAGATAAGTATTCATTACAGGATGAAAAATAAACTAAATCTTGCCAATTCCTGTACAAAGTCATATGCTAATAAATAGCAAATATACCCATGGAGTGACAGACATGCGGGAAACTATATCTATAACCAGTGGAGCAAAATATTTTGGGCTCAGTAGATTAAGCACAGACAGATTCCCCTAATTTATGCAATACAATTTAGAAAAGATGTCACCTTAAAATAATAGCTTCAGTCAGGTTTACACCTAAGGATTATTTTAATAAATTGTCAGTAATAAGATGTATGAATTTCTATGAGAACCCACAGGTGAATGAAGAACAAAAGCATAGCACCATGAGTTTTTTTGAGACATTAAATAAACAACCTAAGGGGAGTGGTTTATGGACAGTTTTATGCTGGTTAAGATTAAAAGATACCAATGCCAAGTCAAACGCAGAAAAATAAACTTAGATGCTAGAAAAGGGCCTACATGCCCAGAAGTCTGCGTGGTTTTTCTAGCTATAGCATTTTCCTATTAAAAAGAAATTTCATTTACTTACAAACATTGCCTCATACAGCAAAGGGATTTTTATGTGTATAGAGAAGTGACATTAGGTTCATTTTCAATTTAGAAGAAAGGTACAATATCTTTCTGATGGAATAAACAGGGGAGATGAGTAGAGGAAAAACTTTAGATCCTTCAGCACATCCAGACAGATGTAATGGGTATAGGGGTACTTGTGCTTCACTAGACTTGCTCATGGATACTACCTGAAGCATATGCAGTGCAGGAAGACAGAAATTCTACTAAGACAGTCTGTTCAAGTCAGCAGGTGTCACAGAGAATGGGCAAATAGATCTAAAACCCTGAAAAGTGGTTTTCTTGCTCTTCTCTCTCTCTGGATGGGAACTGCTCCTTCTGTCCCACTAGTTGTTTACTGAGTTCATTTGACTCTCAAAAAGAAAATTATCAGTCAAGTTAAACATAACAAGCTGAGCTAGAGTCCAGCTTGTTACATTTAACCTGCTTGCCCAGTCCATATGTAAAACAGACCCTCTGCTCCTGTTACATATTACTTTACTGTCCTATGAACCTTAACCAGTTCCATTCTGTTACTAGCTTCCAGTGTTGCTATCAAACTAATTCCCATCATCCTCAGGATTTGTATTGCTGCATTTTTCAAATTATGTCCTAGAGAGAGGAGAATTGGCTTCTCTGCAGCTGCAAGGACAGTAAGTGTTCTGCATTAAGTGTTAAGTGTAACAATAGAAAGTCCACATCACATCCCAGAGTGTTGCAGCAGGTAGTGTACTTGATAATTTTCAATAGTAAACTAATTAAAAGTTAAGATTATAGCATTTATAGATAATTTATTCTAACTCATATATGGCTCTGATTGTGAAAGAAATTGGGAAGAAAGAAATAAATTAAAAACATAGCTTCATAACTTCTCTTGGTGTCTTTTTAATAGTCTGTGGTTTTCTCGAAAAAAATAATACAATCTTTTACAACTTATGACATATAATAAGAGTCTTGTGTTCTTTTCGTGTATCTTGACTTAAAGTTTTACATTTTAGTATTTCATTTGATTTGGCATGCGTTTTTCAGTTTTAAGTGTGATGGTACGTATTTGTAATTTTTTTTTACAAAAAAAGGCTTTTTATTTTCAGTTCTCACTGCAAAGGTAATTTATCCTTAGTAAAGCAAATAATTGCCTACACATGGGTGACTTTCCTTGCCAAAGTGCTATTTAAAATGCACATATAGTTTTATATGATGCGGTGTAGGATCACATTAAAATAAAGCAAGCTGGTGATCATAGCACTGAATTCCAAAATTAGAGAGGCTGTATCAATATTACGCATGGGAAATGATTCCAAGAACTAGCATTTTCATGTAATAGTAGAATCACAGGAACATTTACATTGAAATGGACCTTCAAAGATCATCTACTTCCAACCCTGCTGCCATGGACATGGGCGCCTTCCGGCAGATAAGATTGTTCCCAGCCCTATCCAACCTACCCTTTAACACTTCCAGTGATGGGTCAACCACAACTTCTCTGCTCAACCTAGAGATTCACGAGCACAGAAGAGAGGGAAAGAATCACACAGTAACATACTGAGTCACAGAGGGGTTAGGAGAGGGCTCTGGAGATCATCTAGTCCAACCCCCCGATAAAGCAGATTCACCTGCAGGAGATTGCACTGGATCATACCCAGGTATGTTTCAAGTATCTTTACAAGGAGGACTCCACAACCTCTCTGAATAGCCTATTTCAGTGTTCTGTCACTCCTACAGTAAAGAACATTTTCCTCATATTCAGGTGGATCTTTCTATGCTTCAATTTGTGTCTACCACCCTTTCTACTGTCACTGCATTTCACTGAGAAGAGTCTGAGCCTATGCTCGTAACATCTGTCTTTAAGATACTTGTATGCTTTTATGAGATCCTCTCTCAGCTGCCTTTTCTCCTGGCTAGCAGGCCCAGATCTCTCAGACTTTGCTCACAAGAGAAATACTCCAGTCTCATCATCTTTGTGCCCTCGGTTGGATGTTCTCAGTCATATTTGTCTTACTTGAATTACCAAGCCCAGAACAGGACCCATCACCTCCCTCAATGTGGATGTGATGTGGACTTTTTGATTCTGCCAAGATATGATTGCCTTTCCAAGCTGTACACAGACACTGATGGCTTATGTCCAATTGTTTATTCACAGACTGGATGAAGACCCCTTTTTCCAAATCCTTTTCTGTGGGACTGGTCTCAGTCCATTCATCCCCCAGCCTGTCCTGATGCTGGGGATTCCTCCGACCCAGGTGCAGCACTTTGCACTTTGCCTTGTTGGTGTTCATGAAGTACCTTTGAGCCCACTCCTCAAGCCACTCAGGTTCCTCTGGATGTCACCCTTTCCCTACAGTGTGTCAGCTGCTCCACTTTACGTCATCACCAAACTTGCTGAGGGTGCACTATATCTTATTGTCAGTGCCATTGATTAGGATATTAAGCAGTATGTGTCTCCATAATAACCTTGAGAACATCACTCATCTCTCTCCCCTTGGACATTGAGCAATTTACTGTAGCTCTTTGGACATGACCATCCAGAAAATTCTTCATCCAACACTCCCTCTATCAAACCAATACCTTTGCAATTTGGCAGCAACAATTCTCTTGGTTTCATCATCACAACATCTGTGTGACACTCCCAAATCATACAACAGATGTAAGTTAAGTTGGATATCTTTACTACTGTAGGCATAACACTCATCTGAGAACAATTTATTTATTTAGAACTATTTAAAACTATTTAGAACTATTTAGAACTATTTAGAATTAGCTGTGGATTTTCACAGGTATGTTGCAGGTAATAGCTAAGTATTGAAAGCTGCCTCAGATAAGTAAAATTGCTGTAACCAAATCATTGACACACCTATTAGAAAAACTTTCAGAGGCTGAAATCTGTTAAAATAACTTTCTCTGGGAAAGATAATATTTTCAAAAAGAACTGATTCTAATATTTCTAGATTCTCTGAATTGTTTATTCATCATGCTACATGCCAGGTGGAATGTAGCATACACTGTGATATTTCATTTCTTCCAATAATTCCACTCCCTTTTGCATTCTACAATTTTGAGGCATTTTAGCTCTGTTCCCGCATGTATATTGTAAGCTCTGTCCCATAATTTTTGAAGTTGTAGAACCACACAGACGTGCGATAAAAGTATTTTCCAAAGCAGTCTGGCTATGCAGACACATAAAACAGTGAATGGGGAACTCATTTAACTCAGATGACAAAGGTCACTGGCACAAAGAGGGAGACAGAAGGATAAAAAGCAACATCTATTTTCTATGAACAGCAGAACAGATTATCATTTCCATGCTTATGTTTCCAGCCACTGTCAACAACATGAGGGTACTATGCAATTTTACTTAATTTTTCTATAAGTGGCTTTTCTTCTTTTGCTGGTTCAATTAATTTTTACCAAATATTTTCTTTAACTGTTTTTATTGAATAATTTACTTATGTAATGAACCATGGATATGAAAGTAAGTCTTTTGAGTCAGCAATTGCTGATTGAAATGCAATCTCCCAAGTAATTATAGACACCAAAATGGAAGCCTTATTTTGGAAAAGGGAAGTGATTTAAGCAAGTATATTTTAATAACCAAGGAATATTAGACAGTATTACTATATTTACTTTGTAAGTAATTGAAGAAATGTGGAAGAAAGAGTATAGAAACTGTTCTACACAGAGCCTTGAGTACTGTCAAAAAGATAAAAGCTTTAGCACAGAGAAGAAAGTGTTTGTTTAATCAGTAGTCAGGTGATGTATCTAATTGTTGAGGTCACTTGTTTTCAGCACAGGGATTATTACCTACAACCTTGAAAACATCACATGATTTAAAACCAACAGTCAGTGAAGTTTTATACTGTTTGTAACAGCATTTTTGTTTATATTAAGCTGCATATGTAACCATTCACAGATATATAAACACACAAAATGTAAGGAAGGATTCTTTGTTGCACTTGTACTTCTGCTATACAGCATTAAGCCAGAAAAAACTTAAGGATTCTGAATTCAGGCCGCACACACTCTCATATCACAAGTACAAACCACATGGACAGTCTTTCTTATGTCTGTAATGCTGCAGCATGAGCACCATTTGTTTTGTGCCAAAATTTACTGACACTGTGACTTTGTAAATATTCTCCACAAGGTTGAGGGGGTTTCATTCTGCTGTTTTCACCTTCTGTGCCGATCCTTTTCATATCACTAGGCCCACAGGCAGTTAAATTGTTATCAGAGGCAACTCAAGTAACCACAAAACACTTTCCTGTGTAACTTTGGCAGTATAAAAAATAATAGGACCTAGACCAGAGGCCTGCAAAGGTACATAGTGTTGAGTGGTTCAGGAAGAGTCAGTAAACTACTATCAAGCAGTTATAAAGTCAGTTTATAGCTGTGACCAATTCTCTATGCAACCTCTGCAAAATAGACAGAAGTAAAAAGTTCAAGTGCTTTTGCTGCAAAAACAATCTTTCTAGAGCAATTATTTTTACTGACTTTATTGATTATCAATCCCTTGAAGAGAAAACTTTCTCTTAAAAAATTATGAAGTTCAAGGGAAATTCTTCCAATTTTCAACTCAAGTTTTTCAATTTTCCTCCAATAAAATTTACAAGTCAATCACACTGACATAGCTAAATTGGGACTTGTATCTTAAAACATCATTGAATGGCTTCCTGGAAACCTCAGAACAAAAAAACTACTTGTATTTTAAACTCTGACAAAACAAGATATGAATTTTATTAAACAAATTACTCATAAAAATAGGCCATAAAAAGAAGTGCTTAACGAATTCATTAGACTTGAGTAAAACTTCTATGCACAGCATCTTAAAACTCCAAAACTAAGCTTGGAATATCCACAATATATAAAAAAATCTGTTTACCATTAAAAAAAATAAAATTAGTAAATAAAATCAAGAGAATACTTGAGCCTGAGACCTGATGTAGTCCAGAATCTTCAGAAAATCTGAAAGTCTCCACTTTTTTTTTTTTATATTTTATTNTTGGCTATAACAATGTTGATAACTCATCAGAGTTTGAGGTCCTGTTAAGCCATGCTCCCACAGCATAGGGGCTGTTTTGTCAACCCCTACTCTTCAACTTCCTTAAGGCCTGTGCGTGAGGGATGAGTGGGAATTTGGGAGAGAATACCAGGGCAGCTGCAAAGGGACGTTCCATACCATATGGCATGTGCTGAGCCACAAAACTGAGCGAAAGGAGAGGGGGGTAGAACTCAGTCCACTGTTTTCTGAAGCAACTGCCATGCGTTCTGAGACTTCCCAGGAAACTACTGGACTCCACCTGCTGATACAGGGAACGAGGTTTTTTTTGCTTTGGTCTATTTCCATTTGCAGCCTTTGCTTTTCTTTCAACCACTCTCACCTTAACTCAAGCATATTGTCTCATTTTTTCCCCTTTTCTGCTAAGAAGCAGGAGTGATTGAGTGGCTTTGTGGGCACCTGGTGACTTACCAAGGTCAGTCCAGCATATTTGTAATACATTTATTTAAAAAACTATTTCCTAAATAAAGTCTGACTTAGCCGCAAATAACCTACCAGAAAGTATTGATATTTTGTCAGTAACCCAGGATGAATTGTACTTCTTAGTTACAAGCCCATCGTTCCATAATTGATTTCTCTTACTAATTTGTGTTATTTCTGTAGCCATTTGGTCATCATGTATCTTTATCAACAAATTTTGTTGAAGTTTTGCTGTACATTTAGGACAATTACAAAAACACTGTGATTCAATGCAAGTAAGTAAGAAATAATTTGCAACAGAGAAGCAGTGCTACCTACCAAAGTGCGCAAGTAAGCAAGGCAGGCAATTTGCATAAATGAATAATTTTAATGAGTGAAGTTTTATGAGTATTCTTCAGGCACCTGTGGTTAAATGGCTTGATCATATCAACTTTTATGGTTGAATTCTGATGTATATTTATATTATCAACATGTTGTGGACTGAAATGCTTTCCTGTAATCAAATGAGTTTTTACAGATTCAATACTACCTATATTGAGAACAGTATCTGAATCTAAAATTTTTAAATGGAGACTAAAAATATTTTTTTAAACTCTCACAAATATTGTTACACATAAAAATAAATTATGTATTTATTTTTATATAGGACAAATTTTAAAGTTATGGCCTCTTCTTGCATACTTTGTTGACATACAGTTTAATATCCATTGGAAATAAGAGGATGTTTAATACTTTTTCAATAGCTTCTTGGAAAATATTTTTCAAAATATGATGTTCCATGTATACTTGCCTAAAAGTGTCACTTCTTGGTACAAAAAATTCCAGCATGAGAAAGCATTTCGTTTTGAGACAGTCAGCAAGAACATGTAGCCAATCTTACCCAATGAGAATTGCAGTTTGGATGATTCATGAAGCAGTGCATTTTTGCATAAGCTTGATTTTCCCATATGAAAATGATGCACCATGACACTAATGATACACAGTTTTCCAAAATTTAAGATTATCTTTAGAGGTTTCTTTAAATAGATTTCCTTAACTAAAATTCACATTAAATGTTAAGACACATAATTTTCATACCAGTCTATTAAAAATCTCTACCCGTGTTGTCCATACTTGTCATAAAAGCATGACTGCATAATATTGGAAGAAGTATTCAAACTCCATAAAAATTCAAACAGACAGTAAATTACATAATTACACTCATTTTCAATGTTTTCTTTCTAAGTTGAACAGCTAAATGTGTTAAAAAATAAGCCAGAAGAAACTCTGGAGAACAACTGAGAACCTTTTTCTTCGGGTTCAACTTTTCATAAGTTTCTTCATTAGGCTCTGATTTCATATTCTATACTTTGAATAATCTTACCTAGGCATCTTCTTTCAAGAGATTGTCACTTTAAATTTCTGTGATAGAATGCAAAAATGAGTAGATTTCACTCGACAACGTGTGATAAGGCAGGCTGAAAGGGAAAAGTAACCATTGTTTTACTGTTTGATGGTGTTACAAATAAGTAATATACTGGTCATATTTTCTGTGTACAGCTTACAGTTTAAGTGCTCAGCCTTATAAGATATTGCTGGCATAGGCAAGTCTTCCAGAATCCAGAATGTTCCATGCCTTTTGAGCAGAGCAATATGAACTGCAGAGGACAAGATAGAACTTAATTAAAATGGCAGCGTATAGCAAAACCCACAAGAAATAGCGTTCTCCCTTTAAATTCAGAACCAAAAATCATTTTTGGATGCAAGCACAATACACCACACTACATTTGCATAAAAAAGATCTTTAAACCTTATTTTATCCCAAGAAAATCAAGTAGAATTTCGGCACCATAACAGAACATGAAGACCTTGAAAGCAAGGGGAAATGTGATGTCATGTGCTTGGTAGAAAAATACTAAAGATTTCATTAAAATGTTAATGAACATACAGGCAAACTGTGAGATGGAGATAATGGTAGGGATATATAAAAAATCATTCTCTTATATAATGTGGAGGGATTGTCCGCAGTGCATAATGTATTGGAAATCTTCTGCATTCTCAAAGTAACAAGTTATGTAATGGTCATAATTTTTAATTAGCTGCTCTTCATAAAAAGTAGAGTTAGTATCTATGTATTGAAAAGAGCAATGTCACGAACATTTTGCAAACAGTATCACAATCACTCTCCAAAAATATTGGTCTCGATGATTGTGTGCGTGTTGTTAACACTTCAGCTTGTAGTAACTTACCTTCTGTGTAATAATGCCTTTAAGGCAATAAAATTTTCTGTAAACATTTATTCCAGGGTAAAGATCTTCTTTTCATCTTAACTTATGATAATATATAGGAAATTCTGCCTGGTGTAAAGAGTCATTTTTATGCCAGAGGAGTCTCCTGTGGCATGATGAGAGATTACATCTATAGGTAGAACCATGCCAACTCTTTGTCCAGCTACAGCATGTGG
>VZTB01008911.1:0-11456 GCA_013397245.1 Thryothorus ludovicianus | reverse complement strand
TACCCCGAATCCGCCCCTCCCAAATCCCGAATCAGCCCCTCCCAAATCCCGAATCAGCACCTCCCAAATCCCCAATCTGCCCCTCCCAAATCCCCAATCTGCACCTCCCAAATCCCCCAGGAGCTGTTTGCTGTCTGAGGAGTTCATCCCCGTTCTGGAGGTGAGCACACAAAAGCCAAATCCTTTTTCTTACAGAGCGTTGCTGCTTCCTGAGGATTTTTTTTTTTTTTCCCCAGTCAAGGAGAAATTTGCCATAAAATTAATTTCCTTGGTGTGGATCGCAGGAACTCGGGAGAGTGCCTGGGTTGTGCTGCAGAGGGAACGGAAAACTGCTGGAAAAAACCTGTGCCAGGGAATTTGCTTTTAACAGGAGAAAGCTTTGGGAATGTGTTGGAGGAGGAGGAGGGTGTGTGCTGAGCAGTGCCTGCGCTGATCCGGGCAGGAAAAGGGAATCTGGTGCACATTCCCTTGGAACTGCTGCATTTCCCTGGCAATCCCTGCCTGGGGGATCTCCTCCTCCTCCCTCAGGAGTCTCTGTTTTCCCAGTGGGTGGGATGGATGTTCCCTGCACCCTTGGCTGATTCTCTGCCCGGCGTGGCTTTGCCCAGGCTGAGCTGTTTCCCAGCGGGGATCTGCAGCCTGTGCTCCTTCCAGTGGGAATATTTCCATGTGAGTGCAGCTCCCAGTGCCCATCCCGCAGCCTTGGGGCTTTTTTGGAATCCCTTGTGGGTATAATTTGGAATATTTGACCAAAGGTTGTCGTTGAGGCTGGAAAATCGAGCCTGGGGAATGCCAATCCCAGGATTTTCACTGCATTTGTTTGCTTGGATCTTGGGATGCTCAGGTGGCATTGGTGCTGCAGGATGCTGGGGCACCTTCCCTGGCACAGACAGGGCACAGCTGCTGCTCTACTCCCACCCAAACTAAAGCTGCATCTGGGCAGAGGGGGCCTGACTGTTCCAGGGAAGAACTTGGCTGCTTGCAGGCAAAAAAATCCCTGCAAGTCTGAGTCAGCCTGAAAGATGGGGATAAATCAGGGATGAATTTTCTGCACTGTCCTCGCAAAAAGCACGTGGAGGTTTTATTATCCAGGCTATCCCTGCTCCAGGGGAGGAAGCTCCTGTCCCTGTGGATGGAATGCAGAGGTGTCAGGGGTGACAATTCCCATCCCGGTGCCCATCCTGGGGTGACAATTCCCACCCCAGGGTGACAATTCCCATCCCAGTGCCCATCCTGGGGTGGCAATTCCCATCCCAGTGCCCACCCCAGAGTGACAATTCCCATCCTGGGGTGGCAATTCCCATCCCAGTTCCCATCCTGGTGTGACAATTCCCATTCCAGTGCCCATCCTGTGGTGGCAATTCCCATCCCAGTGCCCATCCTAGGGTGGCAATTCCCATCCCAGTGCCCATCCCAGGGGACAGTTCACATCCTTGGGTGACGATTCCCATCCCAGTGCCCATCCTTGGGTGATGATTCCCATCCCAGTGCTCACCCCAAGGTGACAATTCCCATCCCAGGGTGGCAATTCCCATCTCAGGGTGGCAATTCCCATCCCAATGCCCATCCTTGGGTGACAGTTCCCACCCCAGGGTGACAGTTCCCATCCCAGTGCCCACCCCAGGGTGACAATTCCCATCCTGGGGTGACACGCCCCATCCACCTGCCCANCCCACCCCAGAGTGACAATTCCCATCCTGGGGTGGCAATTCCCATCCCAGTTCCCATCCTGGTGTGACAATTCCCATTCCAGTGCCCATCCTGGGGTGGCAATTCCCATCCCAGAGTGGCAATTCCCATCCCAGAGTGGCAATTCCCATCCCAGAGTGGCAATTCCCATCCCAGAGTGGCAATTCCCATCCCAGAGTGGCAATTCCCATCCCAGAGTGGCAATTCCCATCCCAGAGTGGCAATTCCCATCCCAGAGTGGCAATTCCCATCCCAGAGTGGCAATTCCCATCCCAGAGTGGCAATTCCCATCCCAGAGTGGCAATTCCCATCCCAGAGTGGCAATTCCCATCCCAGAGTGGCAATTCCCATCCCAGAGTGGCAATTCCCATCCCAGAGTGGCAATTCCCATCCCAGAGTGGCAATTCCCATCCCAGAGTGGCAATTCCCATCCCAGTTCCCATTCTAGGGTGACAATTCCCAGCCCAGTGCCCATCCTGGGGTGACAATTCCCATCCCAGAGTGGCAATTCCCATCCGAGTGCCCACCCCAGAGTGTCAGTGCCCATCCTTGGGTGACAATTCCCATCCCAGTGCCCATCCTGGGGTGGCAATTCCCATTCCAGNGTGGCAATTCCCATTCCAGTTCCCATCCTGGGGTGACAATTCCCATTCCAGTGCCCATCCTGGGGTGGCAATTCCCATCCCAGTGCCCTCCCCAGGATGTTCCTCTCCTGGCTGGCACCAGGTGGGACCATCCATGTTCCCATCCCACTCCTCTCCACAAATTTGGGGTCGGTGCCTGCTCTCACAGGGCAAACCCTGGAGCCAGCAGCATTCCCAGCTGTGCCTTTTTCCCTGGAAAAGCCCCTGCCAGAGGCCAGGGGAGGTTCAATGAATGAAGCCAATCTGGAGTTCAGTGCCATAAATTCCTTGGAGCGGATGAGATGGGAAGGGCTGGAAGTCTGGGAAGCAAAGTGAGGAGTTCTGCTAAGCCATGGGTGGCCTGGGCACCTGCTCCCCCCTGGATGCAGAGAATTTGGGGAGCTCGGAAGCGCTGGAGGCAAACGTTTGGCAGAGCTCTGCCTGGGCATGAGGCTGGGTGTGGATTTTTGGGGCTGTGGGCTGTTGGTTGTTGCCTGAGGGGTTTGGGGAGGACTTTGTCACCTGGGGACCCCCCTGAGCTCCTGTGTCCCTGTCCCAGGAAAGGTGGATCTGCAGCTGCTGGGCTCTTGTGCCCAAAATCCCGAGCTCCTGGGGCAGGGGTGGATCCTTTCCCCCAGGATCAGCCCAGCTGCAGGCTGGGTTTGCTCCAGGGCTGCTCCTGCATGCAGGGAAGGGGAAATGGAGTTCATGGAGCTGTGTTTTCCTTGGGGGTGCCCAGCCCAGCCTGCTTTGGGTTCCCATGGCCCAGCCCAGCCCCATCCTCAGTTCCCTCCAGGAAATCTCTTGGGACAGGCAGGGAGGAGGCAAATGATGGGAACAGAGCTGTTTTTTCCCCCTGGATGATGCTGGGGAGGTTTCCTGCAGCACAGCCCAGCACAATGGTTCCCATTCATCTGCTGGGAATGCTGGCCTTGTTTGGATGTGCTGTGCCCACGGATTGTTTCCTGTCCAGCTCTGGTGGAACAGACAGCAGAGAGGCTTCGGGGCTGACAGGCAGGCTTTGAGTAGGGCTTGGAAAATATTATTCCATGGGACAGCCTGTGCCTCCCACGCTGCAGCTCTCAGGCTGGGGGGAAAATTAAAAAAAAAAATTGATTAATGTAGGGAGATTGAAACCAGGCAAAAAAAAAATTTCTGCTGTGTGTGAGTTTAGGATTTCTCACACGATGGTTTTACACCTCACGTTTGGTGTGTGGGGATTTCTTCTTGAAACAGAGAAACTTCTGAGTTTCCTGGGAAAGTGCAGTTTATTTTCTCATCTTCTACAGGGG
Organism: Thryothorus ludovicianus; assembly: GCA_013397245.1. NCBI lineage: Eukaryota > Metazoa > Chordata > Aves > Passeriformes > Certhiidae > Thryothorus > Thryothorus ludovicianus. The sequence continues at coordinate 7,852 of VZTB01008911.1, read as the reverse complement.
CAGGGAGAGGATGGGTCTCTCTTACAGATGTCAGCAGTGATTTCTGCTTCTCGGACTATTTAAGGCTTTATGGGCCAATAAAATTCTGCCAATGAGATATTTATGTTATTAAACCAATACTGGTTTAATTTGTGTCATTACAGTTTGAATTTAACCAATCCCCTCTGAACAAAGCTCTGTATCTCCCTACCCCAGGTCAATGCAGCCACCTCGTTAAATCCCACTTTATTTAGGGCTGGCCCACTATGAATATGTAAAAATTGAAATTATTTACAGGCTGATGCTGTTTAAAATAAAATTCACGAGGTCTCACATGGGGATTGTCTTCAGGTATTTAAGGATGGGAGTGTGAGGGTGTAACTGAAACCTCCTGAAAACTCCTGCAGTTTGGGGGGTGCTGCCAGGGAAGGATGTCCTTGGTTTCTGCTGGAAAATGGAGGAATTCCTGTCAGGAATCAGCTCTGGTGAGAGCACCATCCCCACAGACTCTGCTTTTTGGAGATCTCTTGTAGCAGTTTGGGGGCATTCCTTGTGATGCCTGAAGTTTTAGCTTTTATATATTTCAGGTTTGATTTTTTTATATAAAATATAAAAATATTCTTTTCTATATTTTTATAAATTTATATCAGTATAAATATTTGTAAATTTATATAATATACACATAATAGATATTAAATATTTCAAAAATTTATCTTTTCTATAGCTGAGGCTCTGCAGGGTTTGGGGTGGCCTGCCTCTGGAGAAGGGAAGATGCTGGGAATATTTGGGATATCTGTGTTGATCCCTTTCCTTGGGCAGGATTTTAGCCCAGGGGTTGGGAAGGGGCAGTTCTGGTGTTTTATCCATTTGTGGTGTGTTCAGGGCTGGGCTGGGCAGGGCTCAGAGCAGCCTGGGGCAGTGGAAGGTGTCCCTGCCCACGGAACTGGATGAATTTTGGGGTCCTTCCCAAGCATTCCATGATTTTCTCCAAGCATCTGTGCACTTCTCATCTTGGCAAACGGAACTGTGCGAGGATAAATTTGTCTGTGCACTGGATCTTTTTGGTTTTTTTGGGGGAGCAGGACCAGGGTGACTCCACCTGCTGCAAAGGGATTTTCCAGGAAGCAGCTCCAGGGCTTCACCTCCTGCTCCTTTTGCAGCCCTGGCGAGCTGGAGCCTGGCCAGATCCTGAGCTCCCAGCCAAGTTCCTGCTCCTGGAGAAGGTGCTGAGGCTCCCTGAGCTTTTCCTGCTGCTCAGAGAGGTCAGAGCAAGGCAAAAGGAGCTCCTGAAGTGGAGCTTTGTGCTTCCCACGCCGGGGCAGAGCTGAACCTTCACCCCGTGCCTGAGGCTGACTCAGAAATCAAACAGCCCCTGGAATAACCAGATAAGGAGCGAGGTTTGAGAGCTGCAGAGGGGTAAACAGTCCCTAAACAATGGGATCCATCCACGGCATCTGGCTGTGGATTCCCTGCCCTAGCAGGGAGGGAGCTCCACTTCTGTCGGGTTCTCTGCTTTTGCAGAAATTCTCCCTGGCTAATAAAGTCCTTTTTGCACGCCTGAGATGGAAGAAAAAGCTGAAACTCTTCAGGTCTCGTTCTCAAGGTTGTTTATTTAGTCTTATCTAAAACATTCTCTCTCTGACCTGCTGAGCTCCTGCCAGCAGGACAGTCAAAGGCCTTCTGCTCCCTGAGAGGCGTTCTTTATCTTTTATACTAAAAACTACGTATACATTATTTACAGTTACTTTCCAATCCCTATCCCCTGTGTTAGACAGTCTGTCTCTACTCTAAACCAATCACCTGTGCCACCATCACAGCAGAAATGGAGAAGGTGAAGAAGGAAAAAACCCAAAAAGCCACGAGGTTCCTCCATCTTGGCATCACCATGTACTAAAAACCAAAATCTACTTTTACACCCTGTGACAAACTTACCATTACTCTATTTAAACTCTCGTGACCTGTAATTCTTCTTTTAAGGTTGGCAATCATTCCTATGGGCTAAAATCCAACCCACAGGTGTTTTGGGCTCTCTGCCAGGGTCTCTGAGCCCCCAGAGCAGCCAGAGACATTCCCTGGTTCCCACCCAGGCCAGCACTGGGGTTTTGGACTGGAGGGAGGGGAGAGGGGAATGACTGGGCTGGGGTGGGCTCTGGTCCTGAGTGGAGGCAACGGCCTCAGGGTGCACCAGGGGAGGTTCAGGCTGGATACTGGGAGAGTTTCATCATGGAAAGGGTGGCCAGGGCAGTGGAGGAGCCCCATCCCTCGAGGGGTGTAACACATGTATGGATGTGGCACTTGGGGACAGCAGCGGTGGCCTTGGCAGTGCTGGGCTCCCCAGGCTGGATTGGGTGATCTGAAGGGTCTTCTGTGATTCCTGGGATGGCTTTCTCCCCAAAATCCCTGTCTGGGGAACGTGAGGGGGATGTATTTTCCATGGAAGGGGGCGATGGAGGAGCAGGTGAAGGATGTGGTGATGGCCAGGGCAGCCCCTGATCCAACCTGGGCTGGAGGAGACTCGAGATCATGGAGATCCAGGGTGGGAACAAGGAACTGAGGTTTGCTGGAGAGGGCCCCAGTGGGATTTGGGTGGGGAAAAGTGGAGAATTCTGTGCCCTCCAGCTGAACTCCCTGCTGCACTCAGAGGGGAGAGCAGGCTTTGTGACTTTGAACCCAGCTCCTGTGTCTTGGGGAGAAATTAAGGGTAAAATTTCCTAAAATCCTCGAGGTTTGGAGCAGGGCTGGCACAGGGCCAGGGACATGAAGCTCCCAGCACCAGGAACTGGGGACTGGGACAGAAGGGTGGGAAGAGGGATGGAAGTGGCTCCTGAATGGAGACTGTCAGGAGGGCAGGTGCTGTTCCAGGGGCTCCAGCAGAGACCCAGCAGGGGCCTCTCAGGGAAGGAATTCTTCCCTGTGAGGCTGGGGATGCCCTGGCATGGAATTCTCAGAGGAGCTGGGTTTGCCCCTGGATCCCTGGAAGTGTCCCAGGCTAGGCTGGACAGGGCTTGGAGCCACCCTGGATAGTGGAAGGTGTCCCTGCCCATGGCACAGTGTGGAATGGGATGAGCTTTAATTCCCTTTAATTCCCTTTCCAACCCAAGGCATTCCATTCCCTGCCTGGCACTGGGATTCCTGCTCCATCCCCTGCCTGGCCCATGCTGTTCCCTGTTTTTTTGAACAGTTTTTCCCTGTTTTTTTGAACAGTTTGAATTGTTAGAGAGATGAAAACTCCACAGGAATTACATCCTCCCTCTTCCTTTGGGGATTTGCCTCTCAAACCTCGAGTGCCAGGGGGTCAGCAGGTGCCCAGAGCCTCCCTGGAACAGAGGCTGGGCAGAGTTAAAGGAATAAAGCTGGGATTTATTAAAAGGCTTCACAGGATCACCTTGGGCAGTGCAAGAGCCTGGCCAGGGCTACACCCAAGATGGACCCTGAGTCAGGAGTTTCACACTTTTATAAGTTTTGGGCCATTTCCAGGTTGGGTTCATTGTCCCATTCCAGCTCCAGGTGATGCAGTCCCACCCTCCCAGGTTGCTCTCCTCATTTCTCTGCTGTTTGCACTTTTTGGGCTGAGGCTGCAGCGGTGCCCTTGGTTCTGGGGCTGGGAAAGGATTGTTCTGTGCCTGAGCTGTGAGGAGAGCTTGCTCACACTTTATGTGGAGTTCAGAGTCACCAATGCAGCGCAGAGTCTGGAAAACGTGAAAGCTAAAACTTCAGGCATCAGGGGTGGCCTGGGGGACACCTGGGGGACACCTGGGGGACACCTGGGGCCGGCTCTTCCCTCGCCGGGAGCGGAGCAGAGGGAGGCAGCAGCTCTCTGGGGCAGGGTTGAACAGGTAGGGCAGGTGTGGGGAAAGGGCCCCGTGAGCTCCTTCCCACCTGCCAGCCCTGATCAAACACCTCGGGCGGGCGGCCCCGGGGGCGGCCCTGATGTAATCGCGGCAACCCCAAACAATCGAGCCTTTCACTGGGCCCGATAACAATCCCAACAGTATGGCAGGGCTGCCATGCAAGAATACACATGCACATTCTCCACTTCGGGGAACTGAAAGCCCGAGTGAAAAGGGGCTTGTTAAGAATATGTAGCCTGCTTTCATAATCGCCCCCGCCAAAGAATAGGCCCTTGAAAACAAGGCTTTAGGCTTATAGAAGGCTTTCTGTGCCTTGACCTTGCAAATATGCGGAGATGCCAACTTTTTTTTTTTTTGCCAGTGAACTTGGAGTCTCCCAGCGTGGGGCCGGAGCAGTTGGCAGGCGAGGAGGTCCAGCCCCGAGATGTTTCCGGGGCGCATGGAGCCTTCTCCACCAGGAGGGCACAAATTTACCTTTTCTTCCCGAAATCTGGGCGCTGCTACATGAGAGAAGGAGCCAAGGGCAGGGCAGAGCTCACCTGTGGGTGGCACGAGTCCTGGGGGCTCTGTGCCCAGGTTGGGACAGTTCTGGAGGATGTGGCTGTCCCATGGCTGTTGTCACCCCTAATTTACAGCCCGGGAAGTAGAGGCAGAGCTGGGCAAGGTAACACAGGCAGTGTGTGTTGGTTCCTTGGTGCTTCCAAGGACACGTGGAGGAGTCACACAAGTGACATTTCCGTGCAGGTGACAGAGCTGACACCCAGGTGTAATTTTCCCTGGATGTGCTTCCATTGGACCAACTCACATTTGTAGGCTGGGGATGAGCCCCAGGGTGTCCAGCTGGACACAGAATCCCAGCATCACTGAGGTTGGGAAAGATCTCCAATCCAACCTGTGCCTGATCCTCACCTTGCCACCAGCCCAGAGCACTGAGTGCCCCATCCTTGGACACCTNGGTAACACAGGCAGTGTGTGTTGGTTCCTTGGTGCTTCCAAGGACACCAAGTCCATTGTACCCACGTGGAGGAGTCACACAAGTGACATTTCCGTGCAGGTGACAGAGCTGACACCCAGGTGTAATTTTCCCTGGATGTGCTTCCATTGGACCAACTCACATTTGTAGGCTGGGGATGAGCCCCAGGGTGTCCAGCTGGACACAGAATCCCAGCATCACTGAGGTTGGGAAAGATCTCCAATCCAACCTGTGCCTGATCCTCACCTTGCCACCAGCCCAGAGCACTGAGTGCCCCATCCTTGGACACCTCTGGGGGTGGCGACTCCACCAGAAAATCCGACCAGATGGGATCTGATTCCACCACCTCTCTACCACTTACCCCCCTTTCTTCCCCTCTCTTTAGAGACCCCAAACCCTTCACCCCATGGATTTTCTCTCCTGCCCTGTCCCCCGTGTCCCTGTGCCACCCGAGGCTGGGCTCCCCCGGGGCTGGCCGTGTCTCTGTGCCTGTGTTTTACAATGTATTCCCTTGCAGCCGGGGGAAGCCTTCCAAGAATCCCCACCTATTTCCGTCAAAAGGCGCCTTTGTTCCCCTCGGACACAATGAGGCTTTGATTCCCTCCTTCCCACCCGGGAGCTGCGGGGAAGGTGTGAGCTGTGCAGGGCCAGGAGGGCCTGGAGTATCCCTTGAGATGGGAATATCCCTTGGGATGGGTTTATTTGGAGCACTGGAGGGGAATTTTTCTCCCTTTCTTTCTCCTGGGATGCTGGGGAGAACTGAGGTGGCCCCGGAGGTACCCTGGGGGCAGTGACCTGGGACAGAGCCCAGCCAGAGCAGACAGGTAAAACAGGGATTTATTCAAAGGCCTCCCTGGGCACACCTGGGCACTGCCAGAGCCCGGCTGGGCCACACCCAAGGGGAACCCAAAATGGGCACAGAATGGACACCTGATCACGAGGGCTCACACTTTGATCAGTTCTGCTCCATCAGCACATTGGAGTTCATTGTGCAATTCCAGCTCCAGCTTATGAAGCTCCATCCTCCTTGGTTTTCCTTCTCCCTTCACCGTTGGTTTTGTTCTTGGCCTGAAAGTTGTCCTTGGTGCCCAGCTGGAGCAGGAATTGTTTTGTGTCCCTGCTCTGTGCAGAGAGCTCAGCAGCACTGAATATGAAACCTAAAACTGCCCCCAAAACAGCCCAGAATCTGAAAAATATAAAAGCTAAAACTAAAAGCATCAACCCCAGCAGGGCAGACTGTGAGTCTCAGGTGTTCCTGGCCTCCATGCTGGCACAGAGCTGTCCCCATCCCGATGGGATCAGTGTCCCTGGGAAAGGCTGCCCTGGCCCCACAGGCTGTGGTGAGATGTCCCTGCTGGGAGGAGGCGTGGAGGGAACGGGAGCTCCTTGGGAATGTGCAGATCTTTGTGGGAACAGGGAGGGTCTGGAGCCGGGAGATGCCAGGGGGACGTTCCCAGAGAGGTGTTGAGCCCAGAAGGTCCTTCCTGCCCCAAGGGACAAGAACCTCCAGGGGCAGGGACAGTGGTGGCCTTGTCCTGGTCTCTGGTGGCCTCTGCTCTGAAGCTGCCCTGACTGGCAGCACCATGGGAGCACCCACATTTCTTGGGAAAAGGGATAAAATCCTGCAATCACTGATTGCAGCCCCAGCTGCAGGCTGGGACTGGTTGCTGGGTTTGGGATCGTTCTAGGGTAGTTCCTGGTTTTGGGATGGATTGTTTTGGGGAAGTTCCTGATTTTGGGAATTGTCCTGGAGCTGTTTCTGGTTTTGGGATAGATTGTCCTGGAGGAGTTCCTGGTTTTGGGATGGATCATCCTGGGACTGTTCCTGGTTTTGGGAATTGTCCTGAGGTTGTTCCTGGTTTTGGGATGGATCATCCTGGGACTGTTCCTGGTTTTGGGAATTGTCCTGGGTCTAGTTCTTGGTTTTGGGATGGATCGTCCTGGGATTTTTCCTGGTCTTGGGAATTGTCCTGAGGTTGTTCCTGGTTTTGGGATGGATCATCCTGGGTCTGTTCCTGGTTTTGGGAATTGTCCTGGGTCTGGTTCCTGGTTTTGGGATGGATCATCCTGGGATTTTTCCTGATTTTGGGAATTGTCCTGGGGTTGTTCCTGGTTTATGGATGGATTGTCCTGGGGTTTTTTCTGGATTTGAGAATTGTCCTGGGGTTCCTGGTTTTGGGATGGATTGTCTTGGAGTTGTTCCTGGTTTAGGGATGGATTGTCCTGGGGTAGTTCCTGGTTTGGGATGGGTTTTCCTGGGACTGGTTCCTGGTTTTGGGAATCATCCTGTGGTTGTTCCTAGTTTAGGGATGGATTTTCCTGGGGTTGTTCCTGGTTTAGGGATGGATTTTCCTGGGGTTGTTCCTGGTTTAGGGATGGATTGTCCTGGGGCTGTTCCTGGTTTTGGGATGGATTGTCCTGGGATAGTTCCTGGTTTTGGGATCGTCCTGGGGCTGTTCCTGGTTTTGGGGAGCCCGGATGGATTGCCCTGGGGGGTGTGTGGGAAGGAGAGGAAGAAGGGAGCAGACACAAACCCCTGCTGGGTTTCTCCTGGACCTCCCCCCGGTTCCATCCCTTCCTCCTGCCCCTCGGGGGTCAGCGTGGGGGTCCCTATTCCCGTCGGGATGGGGATGGGGGGGGCTCCCCTCCCTTCCCACACAGACCCCTCCATTCACAGCTCCCTTCCCGTTAATTTGTTGTGGCCAGGAGCAGCAATAGCTGCTTTGTGCTGAGCGAGGGAAGGAGGAAAAAAAACCGCGGCGCAGACAGCGGCTCCAGTGTTTTCCTGCAGGGATGGTTCTCCCCCTCCGTGCTCTGCCTGGAATAATGTTTGTGATTGTAGTGGCCTGTCCTGCTCAGGGAAACCCGGAGCCTCTCCCCCTTCCCCTCCCCGCTTCTGTAAACCCTGGGAGAAGTTTAAACAACCCCGAGAGGTTTTTCTCACCGGGTTTATTTTACTCATAGGAAACGGGGGGGGGGGGGGGAAAGGGAGCTGGGAGCTGCTGGCAGAGGAGGAGCTGAGCTTGGGAGAGGCTCTGGGATCCCTCTG
>VZTB01008908.1:24502-59410 GCA_013397245.1 Thryothorus ludovicianus | reverse complement strand
TAGTTCTGTTCTTGCTGTGTTGTGGAATGTGAATAGTCTAATTAAAAAATGAGTATTACTGGGTATAATACAGTATAGGTTGGAGTTAATGAAGAAGTTATTTGGACTCTACCTCTGCAGATTTGTTGGAGTAAATAGTACTGGCTTCAATTGCAGTATTTCATGATACTAATTTTATACCCTGTATCTGCTCCATGTCTGTTACTTACAGATACTAAAAGTTGGCAGAGGGACGTACAGCAATCTAGAACTCTTGGTTCTTGTGAAGGAGGAACACTCCCAGATAGTGCAGGTGAGGCTTTTTAGTAGCAGGGGTGAACTGTATGGATTTCCTCAGTGGTGATCAATAACAAAGCTGTTCCTTCCTAATTCTGGCAAATATCTGTCACTAATTTTTCTCCCTATTAAGAACCTTCTGCCAATCTAGGTATCCTGGTTGTATGCCTGTAAAAGCCATATTTGTAGCTCATTTGAATTTTAGTTGCTGGATTTTCAAAGCTATTGTGTTACATAATGTTTTTTCTTTGTCGGTGTTGGTTCAGTTAATGCACAATGAAGCAGAGGTGCTAACCCCAGAATTGAAAGTAAGCCTTAAAGAGCTTGCCAAGTTTTGAAATAGTTGGTCTAGACTTTTACCCTTCTATCTTCTCTAAGGGGAAATACTTTATTGTCGGTGCTGACAAGTAAGATATGTAACTCTGACAGGCCGCTTATTCCTGATCTAACTTTGTTTTTATGTTGGGGTTTTTTTCTTGTCTGCTTGGAATTTTTCCCCCATAGTCCTGCTATATTCTTTTGCCGCTGATGCTACTGTACCTGGCTATGTATATATTGTCCTATGTAGAGCACAGTAATATATTATTCACAGAAGTACTGTAATTCAAATTACGAGTGCGATTAAACGAGTGTAATGGTCAGTGCATGGCTGATATTCTCCATGTAGGAACATTTTGTGTGGTACTCCCAAAAGAACTTTTCCTTGTAGAAAAGATGGCCAAGTGGCTTTTTACTCAAAGGTTGAGTTGCAGTGAAACACTGGAACAGGTTAAACAGAGAGCTTGTGGATATCTCAACCCTGGAAGTGTTCAGGGCCACATTCAGTTGGGCTTTGAGCAGTGTGGTCTAGTGGAAGGGTCCTGTGGCATGGGAGTTGGAAATGGATGTTCTCTAAGGTTCCTTCCAACTCAAACCATTCTGTGATCCAGTGATTAGTGTGCATGTTCAGAAGCGGTACTTAATATCTGAAGAATGATTGATTTGCCTTAGTTCAATTCAATTTTTTCAGATTTCTAGTTTAAGTAATGATTTTTAGGAATGGAAGTCTTTATAGAGGCAACGTTTTCGTGCCTATAGTGGATATAACTGCATCCTTAACACAATATAGTAATTCCTTTTTCATGAGTATAGTGTGAAGTATTAGTGTGTTAAAAAGAGTTTTGGATACTGGTATGCAATGGTTGCATCTGTCTGTGGAATTTCATGTGGAAAGAATTCTTCAAAAAGAGTAATTTGTTGCATGGGTGTTATGTCCTTCCTTGTGTCAAAATATCATGTAAAGAAGAGCCTAATTTTTTTTTTTGAGTACATCTTGAAAGTGGGGTGCTTGGATGAATGGGAGACATAAGTGCTTTACAAGTCTGACTTCATATGGAGGTAAATTTTAGGTCTCATAGTATAAAATTAAGTTCTGATAGAATGAATGTATAGAATTTTGTGCCTTCCTGGAAAATGGAGGGAAATCCAGATGACATCTCACTGAACTTAGCTTCCACAGCTTCGTACTTTAAATAGTTTTATTTTAACTTCTCTTTATATTGTTCGTAAAATTAAGTGGTTATGTTCTTAAGGTCCAAAGGTGACTTATGTGCCCCCTCCTCCACCTGATGATGAACAAGCCATCTTTGCACGTTATCAGACAGGAATAAATTTTGACAAGTATGATGAAAACATTGTTGAAGTGTCAGGACTGGACCCTCCAGCAGCATTAATGGTTGGTGAACTGATTATTCTCACATTTTATGTGACGCATGATTGACAAGGATGTGTAGTAGACTCAATATTTGTAACTAATGAAAATACTAGTAAAAAAAACTGAATCTTGCAGATAGTGTGATGTTGGAAAGAGGTGCTCCCCATTTAAAAGATAAAAATTTGAATTCACAATAACAAACTGCATCAGTGGTCCAGGGAAATTAATACTGGATATAGAGGAAGAATGGTCATTAAATTGTGGAAGAATACTAGTTTTGTTGAAAGATAGAGGTCTTTGTCAGCATTTTCTGGACAGGCTGGTATAATTACCTTATTGAAGTCAATCGCTGGGAAATCTTCAAAAATTTAAACAAATAGCTATTATAGGGTAGTGTTCATTTGGATAGAGTGTTGTTTTAAAAGTAATTTCTAACCCTGTTTTCCATGGCTTCAGAGCATTGTTTAACATATAAATTCCTTACTTACCTATAATGGGTGGCCAGTGTTTAAAAAGAAAAAAAGCTCTTTTTAGTGAAAAGAATTAGGAGATGAGTGCAGAGGGGTTAGTAATACCTGTGTTGAAAGAGAAGATGCAGAGGTGTTCTCCCCATCTGTATTATGAAAGGTGTTCTCACTTAAACTGATTTTTTCACCTTTTTGGTCCTGGCTAGAAATACTATTTTAGCTACCCTTACTTGGTTTTAGCACAGAGACCGTGTGTAGCTCTTTCGTGAAATGAGACTAAAGAGTTTCAGGTGTTTTTCATAGCATGCTGTGTGAGTTTAGTTGCTTGTATCCAGGTATCTGGCTTTGGAGCAATTTTGTCTTAAAACTAGTAAGACCAGCTGAAAGTGTGCAAAGCATTCACTGTCCTGCAGACAATATTACTTGAATGGCATGAGCAGATTTTAGAGACCTTCAGGGCTTTCACTTTTAGGAGCTTTAGCAGCCTAAATGACTGGTGAGACTCCCTCTAAAGTTAACACTCTTTAGTATTTGGATGTCTGTATCCCTAGAGTAAGGGGTTTAAACTTTTACCTTCTGTGATTGCATAATAACTGTTAATAATGTTTTTTCTTACAGAGTTTTGCAGACACTAACATGTGTCATACTTTAACTGTGAACATTGCTAAAGCTGGATACTCTAAGCCTACTCCAGTGCAGAAGTACAGCATTCCTATTATAATGGCAGGGCGGGATTTAATGGCATGTGCCCAGACAGGATCAGGAAAAACTGTAAGTTTTGTGCAGTATTTATTCTACTGAAAGTGTATGACTCTGAGCTTTCAAGGGGGATGCTTCACTCTTCCTTCAGCATGTCACATGCTTGACTGCTCATTTTCCAGTAATTTCACCTGTGCAGCAATGGCAGGTATCAGGCACAGATAGGAGTGATGATAAGGTTGTCACATTTTGGCCTTTATTCTTTATTTCAGTGTCTTGATACAGCTGTGGATTCAGAAGTGTAGGCCGGCAGTCCTAGAAACTGCTGATGACAGGACTCAGCAGTTGAAAGCAGGGATTTCTGTGTTGTGTGGGGTTTTGTCTTATTTAGTGGGGCTTTTTGTTTGTTTTGGTGTTTGGTTTTGTTTGTTTGGTGGTGGTTGTTTTTGGTTTTGTGGTTTTGGGTTTTTGTTTTGTGCTTGTTTGCTTATTTTTCTATTGTGTGTGTATGAGTTTTTGTGTTTTGGTTTTATTGTTGGTTTTTCGTTTGGTTTTTTTTTTTAAACTTATGCCAGAGGGTAACTGTGTTGTGCAAGTTTGTCATACTTGGTTTGATGTAGTCTGATCTGGCACCCGTCTTGATATTAGGCGGTTCACTTTGGAACAGTGTTGAGTGTTGATACTAAGTTGAAGATTATCTCAACTTCTTAAAATGATATACCCAAACCTAACCACTGACAGCTGGTGGATAGAAATTTAATTAAGAAGTGTAGTTTTTTGCTGTTTAGTGTGGAATCCTGGTTTTGTTTTAATGTAGCTTACTAGTTACTTCTTTTGAAAGAACTCTTCTGTTTGCAGAAGGGGAAACATCCAAAGCCTATGCTCTAAATATTCTGAATGATTTTGGGACTGCTGTACAGATGCAGGTTTGTGAGTGTCTAGTTTTATGTGGAAGTAAGTGTGCTGGTGTGGTGCAGCTCTGTTGCAAACTGATCTGCCATTCTAGTTGTCTGGAGAATGTTAGTACATGATTACTTTACAGACCGACTGATGATAACTTGTACGTCTTGAGTACACTTTAAGGATGATTTTGGTCTTGGGTTACTTAATTGCCATGGTATGTCCTCCGTGTATGGAGCTGTATGGAAAGTTAGCTACTGCATGATTGTATTCCTGTGTTACTAGGCTGTGAAGATCCAGAGCAGTACTTTCATACTGGTAACAAGGAGAAATAAGCTTAAATGTTCTGTTGTGCATTCAGGTCAATCCTTTTGCAGTCTGATGTCCTTGATCATTGTCTGCACTATCATTTAAGCTTTAAGATTGATACAGAGATTTTAATAAGACGGATGAAAGCTTTGAAAACTAAACAGCCCAAATACTGCTGTGTTTTTTTTCCCTAGGCAGCCTTTCTTGTACCAGTTGTGGCCCAAATGATGAAGGATGGTGTAACTGCCAGTAGCTTTAAAGAGCAGCAAGAACCAGAATGTATTATTACTGCCCCCACTAGAGAGCTGATAAATCAGATATTCCTAGAAGCAAGAAAATTCGTGTATGGGTAAGCTTTTGTGCTCTTGCCTGGTAGTGATGATTATTTGAATCCACAGTGCTTTATTTTTTTTCATAAGTACTTGCTATTTTTTTTATGCCAGTCAAGCTACAAACACTTGAGTTTTGGTTATAATGAGTTGAGATTATAGTACTGGTTAGTGGGGATATATGACTGGATATTTAACTCCCTAATCTTTCTGATATTGTGGTGGGTGAGTGGATGAATGGAAGGATGACTCCAGCTTGAAGCAGAGATAAGTATTCAGCTTATCACTGGTGAGAAAAGTGAAATTTCTTACAAAATGTGTTAAGAAAATTTTCCTGTTTGACAATCCAGGAGCCGCTCCAGCAGTCACTGACACCACCAGTCTTCAACTGCTGGGACCAAAGTCCCTTTACAGCAGGTGGCTCTAGTGAGCTGCTGGCTGCTCTACTTGACTTCCTACTCACACTACTGAGGGTCAGATGAGGTTTCCTCACTGACTCGACCCCAGGTTTCCTATAGCAGAATCTCAGACCTCAGTTTCCTTCAAGTAATTTCATTGCTTTGCAGCAGCATCTAACAGCTCAAGCAAGGTGTCTCCTGAGCAACAGTCACTGGGCTTTTATATGCTCACACTTTATGTACCTAATACTTCAAGGTGTTTTTACTGAGTTACTCGCTTCTTCATAGTCTGTCAGGTGACCTGGCTAGTGGTGCTAGTCCTTGTGCCCTTTATTATGCAGAGAGTCCACACTAGTTTATGACTGGGCTCCAGCCGTTTCTTGCCACCCAGAGGTCAGTCTGCAGCTTGCACTGCAGCTGCACACTGAGTTACCTGCACTAGATGTATTCAAGATGAAGAAATTTACTAGCTTGTCTTACGTAATTTATACTTGCTTTACTTTCATCTTGGGAAAATCGAGGTAAGTGTTAAGGGGTTTAGTGATGGTTTCTGATGACTCTTCCCTGTGTTTCTGGTGTTAAACAGACATGTCACGCCTCAAAGAAGCTCTTTGGGCTTTCTAAATAGAACAGGGGATCTAAAACTTCTCATTAAGTCCTTGAATGTTGTGTGAGAGGACATTTGTACTAGATTTGTCACTAATCTTTTTACTAAGCAATAGGCTTTACCAGTGTACTGAAGAGAATTAAATCTATTGTATATATCAGTTTGTTACTGTTTGGAGATGAAATGGAGAACGTCATCGCTGCAGAATCTGGTGGGGTAAATCATACTTGCCTTTCTTAAAGTAAACTTACACTTGGAGGCTGTCTGTCTTCAGGAAGAATGATCATGTTTGCATATCTGCTGACGAAATATATTATTAAGACCAGCTGCTTTATCTCTAAAACTGTTATAACTTCGTAGCTGATTCTGTTAATTATGCTGTTTTAAACTGGATACATATGATTTCACTATAAAATAGCATTTGAATGTAGAAAGTTTCTCTTTCAGCTGGCGTGCAGTAAAAATGAGAATGAGTTAAACAGTATCTGGATGTGAATCTGCAGTGTCTAAAGAAGATCATGCATATAGATAGATCAGTTGAGATTTATGGTCTTAAGAGTCGATTTAATTTGCAAATCGGAATATGAAATTAATAATGTGTACTACTATTGAATAAATATTGAAACTGTAGGATTCCAGAGGGAATTTCTATTCTTGACTAAAACTTTTTGAAAAGTTTTGGTTAACTTTGGTAAAACTCTACCAGGTTTATCTCATCACCATATGAAGCTGAATTAGTATCTTAAGTAAAAGACCATTTGAATTTGGATGTGGAAATACTCACTGCTTGCATGTAAAAATCTTAGCAGAAGGTTATAATGGTGAGCTTGTAAACATGAGCTGCATAAGGTAGTTCTTGCTTAGAGAAGTGATTTTCTACAGAAGAGTATCTGATGTAACTCTCCTTTGCAGTTCTAACCAAAAAGCTTGGTGGGAAGATCACTGAGTAGCAGCATAGTCTTTGAGTGAATTTGCTGTCTAATCCTTGAGTCATACACTGTACTACCAATGTGATGAGCTACTTTAAAAGTTGCCGTGTGTATTTATTATTTTGCCCTCTTAAGGTCTGGAAAGATTCCTTCTGAAGCTGTAGAGGCATATGTAGTGATGTTTCTGCTTTTTCTGAGGATGCTGTGTAAAGGGACAAAGTATTAACACTGTTTTGACTGTTGGTAGGTCTCAGTTGAAGAGATGGGAGAATGCAGGTGAAATTAAATGTTTCTTCCTAGGAAACCACTTGGACAGCCTCTTTTATGTAGTGTGAGGGGGAACTTTAAGCTTACTTTGAGTGAGTTTCTGTTTTTGAGTACTGTTTTTGGACCAAGCTGTATGCTGAAGGAGTTAAACCACTCTTAAACTAATTTGTGATAAATCTGATAGTTTTTTATGAACTTTCATGAAACAGTACTGTCTGAATACTTACGCAATTAATCCAAACCTTTTTTACATAACAGAACTTGTATAAGGCCTGTTGTGATCTATGGAGGTACACAAACAGACTATTCAATTCGTCAGGTAAAACAAGGCTGTAATATACTGTGTGCCACTCCAGGAAGGCTTCTAGACATCATTGGAAGAGGAAAGGTAAAAGTGTAACACTTCATCTGAATTCTCTAAATACTCATTACCTAAAAGATAAAGTACTTTATTTTTCCTTCTTTAAAATTAGTAGAATCAGAGTTTTATTTTCAGCTCTATCAGTATGCTACCTTTGTTCAGGCACTGAAACACAAGTGAAGTTTTCTTAGACTATCTAAATTCCATGAGGTTTTTAAGGAGTAGCCTGAGTCTAGATGTTTTCAGTTCCTTTCAGAGATAGCTGGATAATATCAGTGTAAATCAAAGTGGCTGCAGTGGTCATGGCAATAAAATTTTATAGCTTGAATACCTGGAACACCTTGTGGTATATTCCATAGTAGATCTTCATTTGGTGCAATGGCTCTTTATCTGTCTCGCTCTATATTTTCATACTGATCCAGAATACAAAAAACTCCAGGTTAAATAGTAGTATATTTGAATTTTTATTTCCCCCAGTCATTATAAATTTTTATTGAAATTTTTACGTGTTAGAGTGATGACTCAGTGATATCACTGAACAAACAAAGTTTGGAAAAACACATGGTAGTAAACTGGAGATCAGTTTTCTGCACTTGTCAGGCTTTTAGTCAAAAGTGATAGTCTTGGTCAGGAACACTGAAGTTGTAGTATTCTTCATAATGTTTTCTGACATACTTTTTTTTTTCTGAAAAAATAAAGTTTTTTGAGAATATTTGAGAGTTATGAGAGAACTTTTCTCAAACTCAATCATAATTCTGAAATAGATGGGCTGAATTTAGTTGGTCTCTATGCTCTTTGTGTTTACGTTGCTGAACCAAGTTCTGAAGCACTATGGTGTGTGAATTTTTGCAGATTAAAAGACTTAAGAAGAGGTTGAAATGTAAACAAGTCGCAATACTTTGATTTTTTAATATCTTGAAAGAAATAAGTAAAAGAGGGATTTTGGCAACTAAAGTATTTTTTAAGTGCATACTGTCAGTGAACTGATAGTGTTTTTCTTTGACTGAAATACTTGCAGATTGGTTTGAATAGTTTGAAATACTTAGTGCTAGATGAAGCAGACCGTATGCTTGATATGGGTTTTGGTGCAGATATGAAGAAATTGGTGTCCTTACCAGACATGCCACAAAAAGACAAACGCCAAACACTAATGTTTAGTGCCACTTTTCCTGAAGAAGTTCAGAGGTGAGTAGAATAAAAATAGAACTGCATCTGAAGATGTACTTCCATAAACTCAATATCTGAAGAGTTAAGAGCGCGCCTCATTTTTAAAAGCTTGAAAATCCTGAAAGCTATGATAGTAATATTCATTGCTTAATTTAAGCAGGGACTCTAAACCTTAACTACTTAATTTGGGTGGGGACTTGTAAGCAATTCAGAAAATTATCTGAAGGCTTTTGAAGGCTGTTGGTTTCTTGTTCCTCCTCCCCCATCTGTTCATAACACCGTCTTTGACTAATGAGACATACCAACTACTGCTCAACTTAGCAGCATTTATGATAATGCAGTTCTTACTTATGTGGATAATTGGTATTTATTTTCAGTAGTTTTAAAGCTTCTACAAATACTACATTGCATCTTACATATTTACTACTTATTACCTTTAAAGTTTCTGTCACTTAAGGGAACACTCATCAATCGATGGTAAGTATGGTTGCTGAGTAACAGAACAAAACAAGTCATTCCCTGCAGGCAGGTGAAAGCTTCATAGTATTTCTTCTGCTTTTGAAGACACCAGTATTTAAATACTCACTGTTAAAATCAGAAGAGTCTCTAAACTTAGTTGGAGCAGTGCAGATAATTTTGATGACTTTTGTGGTTAAGGGATACTGTTAGAAAGTGCGTTGGTAGTTCAGTGAGTCAAATCCTGACAACTTCCTTTGGTCTCAAAACATCTGAAGGATCTTTTTTGAGTTGGGAAGAAAATGCTTTTCAATAGTTTGCTGTCCTGTATGAAAGAGGGGAATGGGCTGCTTTCTCCCCTTCAGTCAGGTAGTGCTAACCACTGATGTGGAAATCTATCACCTTTCTTAAAGAAGGACTTGTGGCTTTGGTTCCTTGTGAAGACTTTTTTTATAGGGTTCTTTGTATGGAAAGATAATCTTGTAGTGAGCTAGAAATAACCTTGTTTGCTCAGCTGATAATCAAGCATTCAGGTGTGCATTCCATGTGTTTACCCGTTTCTGTAGGAATGTGGTCTCACTTTTCAGTATATCCTGGGAAAAGACTAGGTGTGTGTATCTCCCTGTAAGATACAGTGTGGTCTCATTTGCTCAGGTTTTGAATTGGAAAGAATCTGGGTCTCTATATCTCTAGGTCTGTTATTATCTTCATGGTTTTGCTCATGCTTCTGCTCTGTACTTTTTTTGCATACTGGGGAATGAATCCAGAATACAGTAACTACCAACATCTGAATTAAAATCTGTTTAAGATTTTTATTGTCTGTTTGTTTGATGAAAAAAAAACCCAAGAGTTCTACCTTTTCTGCTGTCAGTCATGCAGGATTTACTAGTGCTGGTGGAAGACTTCAGAAACTCAAGTGCTTGGATCATGATTTGGAAGTGCACACATTAGAGTCCTAGAAACATTTAGGTTGGAAAAGCTGATTAAGTCTAGCCATTAACCCAGCACAAGCAAATAAACCACTAAACCAATGCCCCAAGTGCCATATATGCACATCTTTTAAGCACCTTCTGGGGTGATGATTCCACTGCTTTCTAGGCCAGCCTGGTCCAATGCTTTAAAATTCTTTCAGTAAAGATTTTTTCCATAGCGGCCAGTCTAAACCTCCCCTGGTGCAGCTCTGAGGCAATTTTCTTTTGACCCTATTGTTCTTGTAACCTTTTGAAACTGAAATGCCTAAAGGTAATGTTCACATTTTAGAGTTTGAAACTCTTCTCTGAGTCAGTTCATTCCTGGATTTAATGCTTTTCTGGTGCTGGTTAGGGAAGCTAGTGTTTTACCCATACTTTGCTGCCAGGAGAGCTTTCAACAGTATACTATTTTGGTGGTATTGGACACAAAGTTGCTTTCTTTGGACCCTATGGGTTCAGTTTGTCCTGCACTTTTGTTCAGTGAACATAATCAAATTTAGTTTTAACATTTGGTTTTATACCTGAACTTATTTCTGCTGTTACATAGATATGATAGTTGAAGCTCTTCCTTTACATGTGGGTTGAGAGAACCATTTTTCTAGTTGACTAGAAACTTCAGTTTAGCATTTCATGTTTTATATCTTCCACCAAAAGGCTGTGGTTTAATCCCAGCTGCAGCTAAGTATGGTACAGCTGCTCAGCCTGAAGGGCTGCTCAAGGGTCTCCCTGAAGCCTTCTCTTCCTAGGCTGAACAAACCCACCTCTTGTCAGTCTGTCTTCATAGGAGAGAGGCTCCAGCTCTGTTTTCAGGTTAGTGGCCTCCATGAATTCATTCCAGCAGGTCCACATCTTTCTTATCCTGAGGACCCTAGAGCTGAACACAAGTGAGGTCTCAGAATATCAGAGCAGAGGAGCAGAATCCTGTCCTTTTCCTTGTCAGCCACACTGCTTTGAATGTAGCCCAGGGTACAGTTGGCTTTCTGGGCTGCAGGTGCACTTTGCTGGGTCACATCCAGCCTCTCATCCACCAGCACCCCCAAGTCTTTCCTGCTGGGTTTAGTCTGGATCCATTCTCTGTCCATTCTGTACTGTCTTATCAGGCTGTATAAAAGGTTTCTCCATCTTTATAAACCCCCTTTAGGTACTGGAAGGCTGCAGTAAGGTAATTTCAGGCTTAATGACCCCCACTCCTCAACTCTTGTAGCTTCAGAGGAGAGTGGCTCCGTCCCTCCTCTGATCGTCATTGTGGCCTCTCTGGATCTTCTCTGACATGTCTGTCTTGTGCTGAAGATGCCACAGCTGGATGCAGTACACCAGCTGAGGTCCTAAAAAGGGATAGGTAGAATCCTCTTGACCTACTGGTCACAATTCATGCAGCCCAGGATGTGGTTTGTGTGCTGGACCCAAACTATGCAGAGTCTTCTGGCTTTTTATAAAATGTATATAAGACTACTTGTATACTGTTCTCACAAAATGGAAAAGTATTTTTTGTAAGTGTTGCTTAAACATTAATGAAAATACCTGCTTTTAAAGCAAAAATACTTACATACAGTGTTTCATGTTGCTCAATTTTGTCTCTTTTTCAGGCTAGCTGGTGAATTTTTGAAAGCTGATTTTTTATTTGTTGTTGTTGGACATGTGGGTGGAGCATGCAGTGATGTTCAGCAAAATATTCTTCAAGTTTCTCAGTATTTCAAGAGGGATAAACTGATAGAAATTCTACACAGCATAGGTAACTACTTGATGCCGGTTATTCACCAGGGAAGTCAAAATTGCTTTGTTTTAAACTTGTATTTAAAAGACCATGACTGTATGATTTTGTGTGTTACATACTTTATAAAACTATTGATGAAGCTGCGGGTTTTTAGGCCTATTTGTGTAGGGGTATTCCATAGAATCCTAGGATATTTTGGGTTGGAAAGAATTTGTAAATGTCATTGAATCTAGTCTAATGCCCAGCATCTGTCAATGATTCATCTCAGCTAAGTACTAGCAGACAACCTTCCTAGATGGCTTTCTACTTTATATGGTCAGTTACAATACTTCAGCATCTGGGGGTATTGTCTCAAGATTACAGGTGTATTAAAATTACTGTGTGAATGTTTGGGCCTGTATTTTATTAGTGTCGGGGAGTTTTCCCTGTTTGTTCTGTGTATCTTAACTTTTGATGCTGAAGACTTAATTTGAGTTTGGAATTAAAAAATGGTTTGTGGTATCTTACTGTTCAGTGCTCAGGATAATGTGCTGCTTTGAGCCACAAGCTGTAGAAAGGGAATGAGTGCCTGTCACAGGGAACAATGTTTGTTTCCTCTTTTTATTGAGGAGAAGGATAATGTTTGTGTCTCCACTCAGTTTGTGTACTGATGGAGAAATTGATGGATTGAATTTAATTCGCTCAGAATAGGTAAGAAATAACAGTCATGCTTTAAAGACTATCAAAATGTGTGCCTGTATTAGGTGTTAATAAGTGCTACTCTAAATAGTGAAAATGTGTCATGTTTTAAGCTGCAGTGGCTTTAAACTTCTGTTCAACATAGGTAATGAACGAACCCTGGTCTTTGTGGACACAAAGAAAAAAGCAGACTTCATTGCATGCTTTCTTTGTCAAGAAAATATACCAGCCACTAGTATCCATGGGTAAGTACTTCTAAAGTAAAAATCATCTTTGTTTTGTAAGAAGCATTTATTGAGAACTCATGTTTGGCCTTATCTGCGTGGTTAACTTGCCATGTGTTCTGACAAACACCAGAATATCAAGGTTGAAAGAAGGGCTAAAGTGGTCTTAGCATGCAGATGCAGGATGTTTGTGTATATCCTGTGGCTGTTGGATTTGTAGGTTTTTGAAAGCCACACAGCTTTTGGGAAGATCTGACCTTCCATGCCTGGTGAGCCTGAGTTGCCAGCCCATAACCCCCTTGTGTGGAAGGAGATTCTTTATACATTTCTGTAGAATTATTATACTGTGAATTGAAGTATATGTCGAATAACTGGTTCAATGGAAACTGTTAAACTGTCATGAACATTACTGGTTTCTGATTTTACTTCTTTTGAGTTGAGGTTAGGATAGTTACTCTTCTCTGGGGTAGTGGTCATACCAAACTTCACTAAATACCCCATGTTAAGATCCTCAAGAGCACTGTTTAGCTTTCTAATTTGTTTTCTTATTTGAACTATAAAGAACATGAGTGAAATTCTGAGTCACTGCAGTTCAGTCCTGGATAATCTGTAAATACTCTTCAAACATGGAAACACTAGAGCAAATCTAGTTTTCTACAGTGATAACAGAAGACAAGTTCTGTACTGTTGACTGGCTGCAGTTTTTTTAGTATATCTGAAAGATGGCTTGTGCAGGAGTCTTTTAGACTTTGTCTTTGCTATTCTGGCTCCCTGCTACAAAGCTGTAGGAGGAGCACTTGTAATCAATGAAGCAAGTGTATTTTCCTCAAGAATCAGTGAGTTTGATGCCTTATTGTCTCCACTTCTTTTAAAAATCCTCAGTTTCTCTAGAGACTTAAGTTTAAACAACTCTGTCTTGCTGCTCCTCAGTTAAAGATTCAGGATACCTAATCTGGGTATGAGTTGTTCGGGTCATTTTTTTGTTTTGCATTCATTGTCCAACCCCAAGAGCTTCTTTCCATGAAAATGGCATTTAAATTGTATCTTAAATAATACTGTAGATTTTAGAGATGTTAATTTTCACCCTTTCTTTCTATAGAGATAGAGAGCAGAGAGAGAGAGAAATAGCTCTTCAGGATTTTCGGTCTGGAAAATGTCCAGTTCTTGTGGCAACCTCAGTGGCAGCAAGAGGTCTGGACATTGAAAGCGTTCAGCATGTTATTAATTTTGATCTTCCTTCCACCATTGAAGAGTATGTACACCGAATTGGGCGAACTGGTCGTTGTGGAAATACAGGGAAAGCAATTGGCTTCTTTGATAACAGTTCAGATGGTCATCTTGCACAACCTCTAGTTAAAGTGCTTTCAGATGTAAGTTTCAAATCTTAGTGCTTAACTTCTGTTCTCTAAAATTTCACTTGAATGTACTGAGAAACTGTGATATTTTTGGTACAGTTATGATGGATCTCTGAATTGGTAAAGCAGTCAAAGTCTCTGAATTGATTTTCCTAATTGCATAGGCTCAGCAGGAAGTTCCTGTTTGGCTGACAGAAGTTGCTTTTGAGGTTGAAGGAGGACGACTCCCAGTTAATACTCAAAAGGTGGGTCTGGAAATTAACTGAAAGACTTGGCTATTAGAACTTTATCTCAGTTTAAAACTGTCTTCAATTATATATATCCAGAATAATGCCACTGAAACTTCTCTGACTGTAACTGTGTCCCTTTTTTTAGTTGTACATCTTCAAAGAATTCAGTTTTACTGAAAATAGTTTCAGTCCAGTTGCTTGACTTGGCCTCTTGCAGTTTGGCCCCTTACTAGCTGCCATAGTCTCGATCTATAAAGTCAAGATTCCTCTGGAAGAATACATTCATACAAATATACACAAAAGCTGTATTTCAGAAATTTCTCTGCTGCACAGTTAGGATGGGAGCTGATAGTTGCCAATTATACAGTTTCTGCTTGTTATGAATCACCCAGTCAAGCAACTAGTTTGACTGAAAACTTAGCTAATTATAGATAGATAAATGCCCCAGTCTGGTCTGTGTAAAAATTCTTAATGTCTATGACAGGGAGAAGCCTTCTAGTCTCTTACTGTTGCTAATTTTAGGATTTAAATTCTGTGCTTAACTCTTGTTTGAAAATCTTTTCTTCAGGTCTTGATTCCATAAGAACTTTATCACATCTCAGTTGCTTCCCAGTGTTGCAAATGTACTTTCTCTGAGACCACAGTAAAAATAATTGCTTTCAGTCCTTACACAATATCTGAAGCTTCAGTTCAAGCTCTGACCTTCCTTTCATTAAGTGTCTTTTTCCATGCCATAGTTACTGAAAGCATTGGGTGGTTGGGGTGCTTTCACCTGGCTGGCTAGTCCCATAACTAGATTTTAATAATTTTCTGGAGGGCTTTAATGAGATCTCAGTTACACAAATGTTTCTTTCTCACATTTACAGCCTCACCTTTTCAACTGCTGTGTACATTTGTACAAATCTTTACTTGCAGAGTAATTCTTGACTCAGTGGATCTTTCTTGTATATTATAGTTAAAGGACTCTTTATTTTTGCTTTTTTACTCAGTTGCTTTCAGGGGTGGATCTCACTAGATTGCTTCCAAATGCATGTCTCCAGCCTTTGTGTAGTGTCTCCCAGAATTTAATGAAATCCATCATTTCTAAGTCCCAAGTCTGTCCATGTCCTTTACATTCTCTGAGTTACCAAATCTGACTGTGACTCTTTGTCCAGAGTAGAATAAATTTTTCATGTGAAATCTTCTTGCACTGGGAATACTGCTCTTAATATCACATGCATACAGTGCACCAGCTCTTCTGTGTTGTAGATCATGAGGATTATGAGACCTTCTCATGTCAGTCTGACAGAAACTCTTCATTTGTAGTCGGCTCAATTTTTCAAAAGCCTATTTGATAATCAAATGGAAAAATCTGTTGATTTGATAATCAAAAAAGAATCTGTTGGAGGATCTTATGTGATTATTTTAAGGTGGTCTTAGAGATTACTGAGCTTTTATTCTTTTCTGAAGGAAAAGGATTTTACTGGGAAGGTAATTCAGACTGTTATTCTTAAGTGTGTAGTGGAGAAGGAAGCTTTTTTTCCCACAGTTGTATGAACTGATTTGTTTTGGGTAAGAAGAGATGTTGAGATGTGAAGTGTGGTAAGCGTTACTCCCACAAGTGGTAGAATCTTAGGTTGATTAAAGTGTGGTAATTTCACACCAGGGTCACAAAACCTTGTGTATAGGAGATTAATGACGAAAACTTTGAGTGTCCAGATTACATTGAGATACATGCATGCAGAAAGCTAGAATGGTTTTGTGGTGACTTAACATTAAATGATTGAATGTGTTAATAATTCTAAACTAGGACCTGTTGTGTTTCCTAGAGTTACAGAGGCAGAGGCAACATGAATGCAGGAGAAGTAAAGATGGAGTGTTCTGCAAGAGAAACTGAGTCATGGGATTAAACTACTTTATACCAAACTAGTTTGTACTTCGTTGTGCTCTAAGTGAAATGTTGCATGAGAAGATAATCTCACGAAGACCTAGTTTGGGAAGGAGCTTTATGTAAGAGTTCACCTAAATGTTGTTGTAACTTTTTATGTGACGTCAGTTAAAAACTTTGAATCTTCTGTTACGGTGATTTAAGGATCTGTTAAACAGCTCATAAGCAGTTAATAAAAGTTTGAGAAGTGTATTTTGTTGCCTCAGTATCATTTACTTCTCATTATCCTACTCTGATTTTGTTAGTAATAAATTCACTTGGTACATCTAAGCCAAGCCTGTTTTGCCCTTGGGGTGTTTTCTTCTGGTCCTTAGCTCAACTCATGAAGCCTTCATTAATTTTTCCCTCTCATGTGTCCAGCTGTGGCAGGGGAGGGTGAGTAAGCAACTGTCTTGGGTACCTGGTGTTTGGCCGGTGTCAAACCATGACAATTAATAATTTACAGTCTTTGATCTGGAGCTGTTCATGGGCTGTGGACGGGTTGTAAGGAATCTTCAGCTAGTAGCTGAATAAAAGAAAGTTTTCACAGTATGCTTAACTTTGCTAAGGGCTGCATCTCAACTCAAAAATTATGGCCATAAGAATTGAAGGACTGTAAACGAGTTCTGAAAAACAAAGAAAATAGAATGTTTGCAAAACTAACACTAGGTTGATTGAGATCCCCCAGAGTGTTTTGGCAGATAGGAAAGCAGACTATAGTCTGTTGAAGACGCAATAAATAGTCTATTCTGAAAATATTTCTTTCATTGTTGATAATGCTCATAGAAATCTACAAATGAGCTTTAAAAATGCCAAAGAATGGACCCGTCTCTCTTCATTGACCTCAGTTAATGGGCTGGGAACAAAAAGCAAGCTTACTGAATATTTTCAGTATGTCAACTGGCTTTATGCAAAATCTGTGGTCCCCTTTGATTTATGACAAAATGTAAGGCTTCAGTGTTAGGTAATAGTGAAGGGTTTTTTTCTTGTTAGCTAAGTTTAGTAATTTGAATGTGCTGTCTAGCAGTTCCAGGAATTCCCTGGTACTCAAGAGGATATTTGACATCTGCTACTACTTCCTCAGTGACACTGTAAATATATGGGTCTTGGTCAAACATGGATGTCTCTACATTGTCCTGTACTTCAGAAACTGTGAAAGGTAAAAATACTACTCTGTCATTGCAAATACTGCTTTTTCATGTGACTTCCATTGCATGTGGTTACTGTCACTTTGGCAATAACGTTTTTTATAAACCCTCTTTTATCTGAGAATTTTATGGTATGATTGTTTCCATGTCTTAACTCCCTTAAACTAATAAGCAACAGTGCATGAAATCATTTGACTGGAGTTTGGACCAAGGATGTGGGAATCTTATATTTTAGCACATTGTCTTAAAATTTATCTGTTGTATTTTTTTCTAGATAACTTCAGGAAAATGTTGAAATCAGTAGAACTAATTCTGGACATTAGTTCAGTAGCACTTGAAATATAAACATTAAATGGTTTTTATTTTATTTCCTTCAAAGTAACTATGGTATAGTCTTTGGCACTTTTAAAGGTAATGATTTTGGCTTTTATTTCTGTTTATTAAGCAAAAAAAAATAATCTGTTGAGAAAGGACACTTAGAGGACCTACTTTGTGTTCAAGAATGCGGAATCATCCCTTTGTTCAGAGTTGACTAGACAAATTATTTGGGAGCCAAACTGCTGAAAATGTGTTCTTTTTGCTTCTAGATAAATCTGACTTGACTTTCAGAACCGGATATCCATATATAAGAATAATATTTTATTTTCTCACTGTAAATGTCCGTTGCCTGCTGATACTCTTAGAATATAGACAATGTAGTCAGCTCATTTCAGTGTTTTATGAATTTGTCATCCTTCCTGAAGTGCAGTACTATCAAGCAGAATTTCCTTGTGCTGTTTCTTTTCCCTCCTTCTTTAACCAAGTCAGCTAAAATGATTTTCAATAAGGAGTCCTTAAATATCTCCCAACTTCAAAGAATGCTGTGCTTTGCTTATCCTCCACTCTTGAAAATGAAGTACGCACAGTCACAGGAGTTGGGATGGTTGTTGACAAAGACTTTGTGTCTTGGAAAGAATGAGGTTTATACTGAAAGAAGTTGATACAACTTTGGTCTCTTAGTGCCTTTTCCCTTACCACAGTAGCAGGGGAATGAAAACAGGCAGATGATTTGCCAATATTTTCTCAATAATTCCTTGTCTTCTTCAACCCTTCCCCTCCACTCCTGCTGCTTAAAAATGCTGGGTTTCTTCCTTTTAAGATCCTTTTGAATCATTATCATGTGTCATTTGAAACTATGAAGCTATTCCTATAGCAGTCTTTTGTGGGCTTCTTGGTCTAAATATGCCAGTCAAATTATATTGAAGACCTGTGTTTCCTTAAGAGATTCTGTAATTATAAGGTCATATGCAACATACACAAATGTACTAAGCAAAGGAATGTTCTTCACTAGAACAAATAAATTCTAAGCTTTATAAACTTTTTTGTAGTAGTTGATCAGCTCAGTTAGAGATCACTTCAAGAAATTAATATACTTGGTTTATTCACATTTACTGTTCTAGAATGGTGAATGTAATGACTGTCTCTGAACTACTTTGGGAATTTTTGTGTATGTAGACTACAAGTACAATATGTACAATTTAAGACTACAAAGCAGTGGTTTATTAGAAAGTAGATAGCTGGTAGCATGTTAGTCTTGATTAAATGCTCATGTACCCTTCATGATACATCTGACGAGTTATAAAAAGAAACCTGACCTCAGACCACAGCAAGAAAAAATCCCAGCCTCACCAGCTGAAGACATAGTATCCTGATTCCTTGGAAAGTACAATTGTGGATAGCCAGGTAGGAAAGAGAAGAGATCAAATCATTCTAGAAATCCTTTATAGGAATTTCAGAGACTTAGAAGGAAACAAGTGACGTGTCTAAAGCATTTCCTAAACTGTTTTTCCTATTCCAGAAATGTGCTCTAGAAAGTACCTACAATGTCTCAAATTCATGTTGGTCATGCTTTGTACTGTAACTCCTCTCCAAGTTATGGATATTTAATTTTATAAACAGCAGTTGTACTTCCATATTGTATTTTTCAGTCACCAAGGTTTACCTTGGATTTTCAGGTTACAGATTCGTTGGTGTTTTACCTTTGACTGTTTACCACTCTGAACAGTTTCTTAAAGTACTTAATATCATCTATGTGTAATAAAGCCTTTGACACAGTTTCCCACAGCGTTCTCATGGAAATTCTGGTACCCCATGGCTTGAGCAGGTGCACTGTTCACTGGGTAAAGCTTTCAGGCCTTGAGAATGGTAGTGAGTGGAGTAATATCCAGCTGGTGGCTGGTCACAAATGTGACTCCCCTGGGCTCAGTACTGGAAGCACTTCTGTTTAATATCTTCATTAATGATCCAATTGAGTGCACCCTGTATGAGAGTGTTGATCTGCTGCAGGGCAGGAAGGCTCTGCAGAGGGATCTGGATCATGGGCTGAGGCCAGTGGTGTGAGGTTCAACAAGGCCCAGTGCTGGGTCCCAACAGCCCCAGGCAGTGCCACAGGCTGGGGCAGAGTGGCTGGAAAGGCCCTGGGGGTGCTGGTGACAGCAGCTGGACATGAGCCAGGGTGTGCCCAGGTGGCCAAGAAGGCCAATGGCATCCTGGCCTGGATCAGCAATGGTGTGGGCAGCAGGGCCAGGGCAGGGATTGTCCCCCTGTGCTGGGCACTGCTGAGGCCACAGCTCGAGTGCTGTGTCCAGTTGTGGCCCCTCAGTGCAGGAAAGTCACTGAGGGGCTGCAGTGAGTGCAGAGAAGGGCAACGGAGCTGGGGCAGGGTCTGGAGCACAAGGGCTGTGAGGAGCAGCTGAGGGAGCTGGGGGTGTTTATCCTGGAGAAAAGGAGGCTCAGGGGAGACCTAAAAAGAGGTTGTATCCAGGTGAGGATCAGTCTCTTCTGCCAGGGAACCACTGACAGGATGAGAGGATGTTGCCTTAATAACAGAGGACGTTCAAGCTGAGTATCAGGGAGAAGTTCTTTATAGAAGGGGTGATCAGGCATTGGAATGGGCTGCCCAGGGAGATGATGGAGTTGGCATGCCTGGAAGGTAAAAAATACCTGGATTTGGGCCTTAGTGCTGTGGTTTTGTTGACAGAATGATGTTTAATTAAAAATTGGACTCAAAGTTGTNGGCCAGGGCAGGGATTGTCCCCCTGTGCTGGGCACTGCTGAGGCCACAGCTCGAGTGCTGTGTCCAGTTGTGGCCCCTCAGTGCAGGAAAGTCACTGAGGGGCTGCAGTGAGTGCAGAGAAGGGCAACGGAGCTGGGGCAGGGTCTGGAGCACAAGGGCTGTGAGGAGCAGCTGAGGGAGCTGGGGGTGTTTATCCTGGAGAAAAGGAGGCTCAGGGGAGACCTAAAAAGAGGTTGTATCCAGGTGAGGATCAGTCTCTTCTGCCAGGGAACCACTGACAGGATGAGAGGATGTTGCCTTAATAACAGAGGACGTTCAAGCTGAGTATCAGGGAGAAGTTCTTTATAGAAGGGGTGATCAGGCATTGGAATGGGCTGCCCAGGGAGATGATGGAGTTGGCATGCCTGGAAGGTAAAAAATACCTGGATTTGGGCCTTAGTGCTGTGGTTTTGTTGACAGAATGATGTTTAATTAAAAATTGGACTCAAAGTTGTAGGTCTTTTCCAACGTTAATGATTCTGTGGTTCTATGACAAGTGGGAATGGCCTTAGGCTGCATCAGAGAAGGTTTATATTGAATATTAGGAAAAATTTAAGAAATGTAAGCATTGTATCTGGCTCCCCAGGTCGGTGTTGGAGTTGCAATCCCTGGCGTTGTTCAAAAAATAATTCAATATGGCATTTTGTGATACAATGTAGTAGGCAGTGGTACATGTTAGAGAGGAAAATCTGTATGATAAACTATTCTCATCTATGTAACCTCTTTCTTCTTCTGTGTTTTGTTAAAGTGTGTGTAAAATACTTGCTTCATTGCAGTTGGTTACTACAAACTGCTGCAGCTCTCCCTTCATAGTGACTCTCTGCCAACAGTAACTCACACTGATTGAAGCTGTCATAGTCTGCTCACTGTGGTCTTGGGGTGGACAATAACAAGGGCACTTTGTTAAAGCCACATGAGATCTTCAGTAATTCCTTTAGCCTGTTTGTACAAATTACATTTAAGTATGTTTCGCTGTTTTTGCAGTTGTAGTGAAAGGCTTGGGAATCCTAATTCCATCATAGGATGGAAGCATGTAAAAAAATTCTGTAATAAACCACTAAAGACATCAGTTTGGGATATAAAGCATCCCTTCTTTGCTAGCATTTTAGCAGATTGCAATTACAGCTATTGTGATGTTGCAATGCTGTGAAGGAAGATGTGGCAGGAAGGAAGTATTGCACAGTTCTCTATTATGAAATTGATAATGGCTTTGTGACCTTCTTAGCAAAACATCCGATTCTTTTCTTGTGGAATAAATCTTCTCTAGAGTACAGGTGAAGAAGAATCACAAATAATTGCACTTAGGCATTAAAACCTTTCTGTGTGTATTAAATGTTGGTAGTTGCACACTGGACAACATAGTAATTTTGTTTTTTATGCCTTTTGTTAGGTTTGAGCAGTTTGTAGAGTCTACCAGTTATTCTAATTTGACATAGTTTTATATGTGCCCATTGTAGGGATGCTGACTTTAGGCACGCGATGGATTGTGGTGGTCCTTTCTCTCTCCCTCTGCACCTTTATCAAAAACCCACTGCTTACATAGTAGGTCAGGGACTAACACCAATTGCAACGCCAAATGTGTAATCTGCTAATAAAACTTTCTGATGGATTTCGGACCCTTTGACTTGTCATTCATTTTGACTGGTGAGCATTCACAAATCTTCAATGCTTCCTTACCCTTAACAGTGGATTGTCACACCCATTATTGTTGCTTATTCAGTTACATAAGCTTGGACAATGCATTGCATTTATACTAAGATTTTAGTCATAAACCAGTAATTTAAGAGCATGGTTTTGAGGGTACTGCTGTTGTTGAATTTTTATGTTACACTAAAGTGAATTTTAAGAATGGCATAGTTAATTTTTTACTTGTTAAATGCAGCCTTGCATGGAGGTTGATACTGGTAGATTTCTAATGATAAGCTACCCACTGAAAAATAGAGTTATGCATATTTGGAAATCGATATTAAAATCAGACTAGTTTAATTGGATTTTTCTTTCCCACGAATGAAATCAGTAGGAAATAGAAGTACACTCATGGCTTTTATTTGTGTTTTGTAATGCTGTAAGTCAATGAAAGTTTATTGTCTTGCCCTCCTCTTTTACGTGTAGAGGAATGAAGTGGTTCAAGTCATTGGCATAGGTAGAAATCAGCCTAATAAGTTACTTTGTTAAAACTAACTCTGCAACTTCCTGAGGTAAAATTCAGTGTGTTTTCCATCAAACCTACTTTTGCTAAGACTGCACGATTAAATGCTCCAAGATCGATTTGCAGACTGGTCAATGAGAAATGCATCTAATTTTTCCACTGAGCTACAAAATGCTCTATTCTGTGCCAGTGTTAATTACTACAGACTCACTGTAATTATACAGTGGTCAATAACTTTATAGGGTGTGGTCATACATAATGCAGAAGATAAACGTTTTCCTGTTTTTCAAAACTGAAGTACTAATGGGTAACAAATCAATTTGCAATAAGGATCAGGTTTTTAGCAGTAGTTCTGCAACCTTCTGTCTCACCCTGCCAACAAAGACAGTGGAAATGCATCTCTTTAAGAATAATCTCTGGGGCAGTTACCCTTGAATCAGCAGCCCGAACAATACTGGTAGAGAAACATCAACAATGAAAACAGTTGAGTCTTTCTGTAGAAGGCACTTCCTTCCTTGTGTTTCAGGAACTGTAGCTTCATTTTGCTCCTTCCTTCAGAATTGGAAGAGTTCTCCTAGAGCATTCATATACAAAGTGAATAAAAGTATCTGTAAGTGTGGATAGGAACACATTTTTGGCAGGATTTCTATTGTATTCTAAAAGTTCCCCATCTCGTGTGCCAAATCACTTTTGGTAAATGGCATCACTTTTGTAAGGTTTTTTTCTCTTTACTATTAACTTGCTACAAATGGTAGTAGCTGAAACAATTACTGATGCTATCATTAAATGCCCTCTGCATCCTAGCATTTCCTAAGTGCTACTGTCCAGTCCACAACCAAACATTTAAGACTGGAAACCTTAATGTAAGGATGTACATAGCCCTGAGGCAGGCAGAGGCATGACTCAAGGTTTTTGAAAGTTAAATAAATGTTTAACTGGTCTCTTAGATCTGGTGCAGCTTTTCATGATTTTGAAAGATTGAGCAGCCAACTTTCAGAGGGTTAGTAAAATCAGCGTATTAATCTGTAAGAACAGGCAACTAATCTGACCAAGTCTAGAACAGAAGTTCAGTAATTAAATGTAATTAAGAGTCTGGTCATGCCCTTTCTTATATTCTCACTAAAAAAAAAATCTAGTATATAAAAGAGCACTTAGGTTATGTTTGCTTCTTTTGAACCACATTTCTTTTCATCTGTTACCTCATAGTAAAGCAAATGCAAACATTGCATTTTCAAAATATCACTGTGCTTGCCAATGTATATAGCAAGGGGAATTTAAAAACATTAAAGCAGTTTACAGTTCAGCCTCACATGAGGTTATGGATGAGAGGAGATGAGGCAATATCATTCAAAAATAAAAAGGGAAGCAAATGGACTACCTGGCTGAATCTGATGATTAGCTAAAGAGGGTGAAAGCTGATTAGTGATCTCGAATTTGGAGGGTGTTGGGCTTGTGTATTAAAACAGCCTGAAAAAACCTGAGCTGCACAAGTCATGGAAGTTGAAATGAGTCAAAATCTACAGCTTCTGTTGTGTCTGATACTAGTGCAGGATAAATAATTTGTAATGGAACTCTTCCCTGAATTAGGGCGAAGACCTCTTGATGCGTGCATTACTGAAATTCAGTATCTGTTCTTGGAGAGTGTCTGCTTAGCAAAGACTGGTATTGCTTAATAGGAGGCACATTAACTATGGACTTTGGATTTCCATTTACTAATGTCACAGCATCTTACCTGCAGAATTCCTTCTGATTTGTAGTCCCATTATTCCTGTTTATGTTCCTCAAGGCTGCAGTCTTCTTCCAAGCCATTAAGTGAAATACATTTTTTGGTTTTAAACCACCACTCGGTTTATTCCCCTGCCGGTGCCCTAAATGATGCATGAGGTGCTTATGCGTGAGTGCTGCTCGGCGGTGGCTGATACCCAGCGCGCTGCGCTCGCTGCCCGTGTCGGTGCGGACTGAGGGCACTCCTGCCTCCATCCGTGTCTCCCGAGCCGTGGCTGCGCTCGCTGCCGGCCGCTCCCCGCCCTGTGGGAGCGGCGGGCGGTGTGAGGGCACTCCTGCCTCATCCGTGTCTCCCGAGCCGTGGCTGCGCTCGCTGCNCGGCGAGGGTGGGGGGTTCTGGCCTTGGGAATTACGGGAAAAAGCGTTACTTGTGCTCAGCCGGGCAACTTCCTACTTTGTCCTTCCATTCGCGGTCGCGGGGAGGCAGAGGCCCCTGTTAAACCAGACGCCCGTTCTGCAGCTGGGGTAAGTGAAAAACATGTTTTCAGCAGGGGTCTCTCTGCTCATGTTAATTTGTATGAAGTGTGGGAGAGTGCGAAACTCTTCCCCGGACTGTTACTCGCGTGGATCTGTTTCAGTGAAGCTTGCTTGCATTCGCGTCTCTCTAAATGTTCTTCCCAGACTTGGGGCAGGACATGCTTCTGTGTCTCTTCGGGCCAAAAAGATCCTTTTGTTTTCTTTCAAGTCTGTGAGATAGTAAGAATTGAAACTTTCTGTTTAGCTCATTGCATTCGTCTTACTTTGTAAAGAATGTGATACAGATGCTTGGGAGTGGTTTTCCTTGTGTGTGTAATAATTTAGCGTCAGTTCTCAAAATATTTGAAATCTATGCAATCAAAAGAAGGAAAAGCTCTTACAATTGCTTCTGCTTAATTTGTATTCACTGAGATTTTCTTGAAGTGATGTATCAGATTTAAATGCACTGACCCCAGGTTTCTTCAATGTTTGCAATTTCTGCCTTCTGAGGAAGAATATTTTTGTAATGTGTTTGTGTACATATCCATCATAAGTATTATCTTCATGCACTCGTGCTTAAATTGGGGAAGTGTCACTTGCCTTCTCACTTGTAACAGACTGCATGACTTGTCTTTTGGGAGTGGATGGTCTGGAGCACAAGGGCTGTGAGGAGCAGCTGAGGGATCTGGGGGTGTTTATCCTGGAGAAAAGGAGGCTCAGGGGAAATCTCCCTACAACTGCCTGGAAGGAGGTGGTGAGAGTAGGGTCAGTCTCTTCTCCCAAGTTATAACCAACGGACAGGGAAATTGCTTCAAGTTGCACTGGGAAAGGTTTAGATAGGATATTAGGGAAATTTTCTTGTCAGAAAAAGTTGTCAAGCCCTGGAACAGGCTGCCTGGGAAAGTGGTGCAGTTGTTGTCCCTGGTATTTAAAAAGTGTGTAGATGTGGCACTTGGGAACATGAGCTAGTGCTGGATTTGGTGGTTCTGAGTTAATGGTTGCACTTGATGGTCTTCTTGAACCAAAATGATTCTATGGTTGTCTAAAATAGTTGAAATCCAACTTCTAGACTCTATTTGTGAATTAAGAAAGTGATTGGGCAAGTGAATGTTTTCATGCTTGAAGGAAGTTTTGTGTATTGGGTGAAAGGATGGAGGGGTCAGTTCAGATTTTTATGTCACATTCTAATCCATAACAAAACAGGTCTCAAAAGGGAGAAGAAAGCTTTGGGCTTGTATCATAGATGCTGTAGTATTGAAGATCAAAGATCTTGATTTTTCTATAATAGTAATTTAAACCTAGGGAATTTTTGCATGATCTGGGGGGCATTTTCAATTAAAAAAAACCATACTAAGAGATGTCAAGACATAAATATGTCTAGTAGTGTTTGAAGTGTGATTTCTCACTACCATGCCATGTTTTGCCTTGCAGTTTCAGCTAAGATACAGAAGTATTGTTAGTAAAGTTTACAACCTAGATGGTAAAGGAAAGCAGGATATATAACCCTTACGAGTTGATTTGAAGCAGCAGGGTTATGGTGCTGCAATGAGTCTGAGTTTATAATGTTTTCTAAAATGCAAGATGAAATATATTTTTCAGACATTTTATATATTTCATGTACAGGTTTATTTCAGGATCATGATCATCTCTTTTGAGTATGAAAGTTTTGTGCTTATTTTGTTCTCTTGCCTTCTCATGCCTGTGGAGCATGGTATTACCTGCACTGTGTTCTGTGTTCTTCCACTTGCAGCATTATAGTAGCACAGGGATCATAATTATATTCTGCATTCTGGGGCTGCAGTTGATTCCATAACAATCCAGAAACATATTTGCTTGCTTCCAAAACATGTTTTGTTAACATTATTTAAGTAGATGTGTATTTTACATCTAGTTCCAGTCTTAGTTTGAAAGGAAAGACTGGAGAAGGTGAACTAATGCTCTAAAGTAGAAGAGAGAATCTTCCTTCTGGTTTTCTGACAGATGTGTATTCTGCTCACTACCGATTAAAGCCACCTAAATCTGGCAAATGTAAAGGATTGTGATCTGGCTACCCTGTTTTCAGTGAGATCTCTCTGTTTCTTTAGAGTTCAGTGTGTGGGTCCTCCTACGCTGCCCATCCATTTGGCTCACCTAGTTGCTTGCCACACCAGAGACAGCTTCTTCTCCACCAGCACGAACGAAGGCAGCCATTGTCTAATAATGTCTTAGTTGCCGAAACATCTGATGCAAAATCATCTCTCAGAGTAGACCCTTGCAGCCCAAATGGGCTTTGTAGTAACTCAATGAGCCAAAGAAGGAGGCTTACTTCAAGACCAGAGCTTTGCAGGAGCTCTCTTGAAACCTTAACTAGTCTGCTTTTAATTTGTGATAAAAGTGGTAAAAGAACAGGGAAGGACTGTGCCTGAAAGCAACATTATGTCTGATAATATAAGTAGCATTTAGTTCTAGTGATACTGATGGCCTGACCTTTCCTGTAGTGAGCATTAGCAAACTGGATGCAATCAAGTAGTTAAGACGTGACCCATATGTAAAGACAGTAAATCTTGTAACTTTTAAACTTTTTCTGGAAAAATTCTGTTTATTTTATGAAGTACAGTACATTAATTAGTATAAGAATACCTGTTTTACAGCTTGTTTTATTTATCTGAGCACTTTATACTTTAAGATTTATATAGAGGCTTATTTGCTATGCTTGTTCAGAGAATAACGAGTTACATTCTATTTTTTCCTATTAGTATCAAGCTCATATAATTAAAAATTAGGTTTAAGTTCCAATGTAACCTCATTTTATATTATTATATGTGAATATTCAGTGTGCTGTTTTATGAGAAAACAAAGGGTTTCTCAAAACATGTTTTGCATCTGTGACTCCAGGGTATACTAAGCAAAATAACTTTTATCAGCAGTTATTAGCAGAAATGACTTTTCCTGGTCACTGCGTCATTCAGAATTTTAGAACAAAAGTATCTTATCCTTTTGTGCCTACATTTGCTATTTAGAGACTGAAGGAGGAAAAGTGGCTTTCCTGCTTTTTCAGTTTCCAGTTAGTTTGAAGTTTTTAAATTAACAAGTTGTTTTACATGATGATGGTTTTTTTTTTTTTATGTTACAGTGTTTTTAGAACAAGTTTCTGTGGTCAGTTTTTGATATAGCATTTTGACAGCCTCACCATGTGGCTCCTTTAGATATGTCTGTAAGCTTAGTAGTTTTCTGAATTGATATGCATTATTTGAATTTATTTACTTTATGTGGTGTTAGTAGATTATGATACCATTAAGTTTTCTGGTAGGTCATCATAATTTAAAATACATATAGGTTTATTTTCCAGAAGAAACTGCACCTAATGCCTGTTTTAATCAAGTTCTATTTAAAGGTAAATGTTATAAATCCTATTCATCCTTCTCTGAGGTTCAATTGACTATTTTTAGCTCAGTTAAAGACTGTGGATTGTGAAATCAGTGTACCCAGGATCTTTCATCACAATGTCCATAATTTTTCCCATGGATGGGTTTGTCAGTGCATAAGTCATAGGGATTAAAGAATTGGAAAAACCCATTAGCTGTCCCTCAAATTTACTGCTTCTTCCATTACGTTTACATGTTAAAAAACCCTCCATTTTCCCCTTTTGGATGCTCACTGGTACTCACTTTTGGTGCAATCCTGACCAGTCATGAATCTGATGCACTCTGTTACCAAAAATGATGCTGAAGTACATTTTTGAATCATTTTCCTGCAATGTCCTCTTTCCCTCTAGGATGTGTATACATGCTGATGGATTTGAATCTTGGAGTTTTGAAAACTGATGGTTGTTGCTTTTCTAGGTGCATTTTGCAGAACATCATAGTTGGGTGGCCCCATGGGCTAGAGCA
Organism: Thryothorus ludovicianus; assembly: GCA_013397245.1. Taxonomy (NCBI): domain Eukaryota; kingdom Metazoa; phylum Chordata; class Aves; order Passeriformes; family Certhiidae; genus Thryothorus; species Thryothorus ludovicianus. The sequence goes on along the minus strand of VZTB01008908.1, from coordinate 30,973 downwards.
GAGGCTTAGGCTCTTGTCTTTCAGTGTTTACTGGCTAGCATAGGGCAGGGTCTGTGTCTCCATATGGCAGCCATCATGGAAGAGCTGTAGCAATGGATAGTAAAGACTAAATAAAAGGAGTGTGTATTCAGCTTATTTCTTCTTTCATAATTGTTAGAAGAGTGTTAGACTTCATAGGAAAGAATTTCCTTTCATGTTCTAGCAAAGATGTTAAAAATTCTTTAAGATGACTGGAACAAAGAATGGTGTTGAGGTGCCCCATCCAGTTGGCAGCTGATTGCTGATGAGGTTCCCTAGGGCTCACTATAGGGCCCCGTCCTGTTTGGTGTCTTTATTGCTGATCCTCACAAGGGGATCTGAGGGCACCCTCAGTCATTCTGCAGATGAGAACATGTTGGCCAGGAGTTGATCTGCTGGAGGGCAGGAAGGCTCTGCAGAGGGATCTGGATCATGAGCTGAGGCCAATGGTGTGGGGTTCAACAAGGCCCAGTGCTGGGTCCTGCCCTTGGGTCACAACAGCCCCAGGCAGTGCCACAGGCTGGGACAGAGTGGCTGGAAAGGCCCTGGGGGTGCTGGTGACAGCAGCTGGACATGAGCCAGGGTGTGCCCAGGTGGCCAAGAAGGCCAATGGCATCCTGGCCTGGATCAGCAATGGTGTGGGCAGCAGGGCCAGGGCAGGGATTGTCCCCCTGTCCTGGGCACTGTGCAGCTTGTGTCCATAGATATGTTGCAAGGAAGAGAAAGATTAGCGATAATGTGGGCCCTTTTCAACAGGAAATGGGAGATGTGGATATCCTGGGCAAAGTGAAGGCTGAGGTTCTCAAAAACCTCTGTGCCCAACAACAAGTGTTCCAGCCACGTCAGTGAGGTTAAGAAAGGCAAATGCAGGGACTGGGATAATGAAGACCCTAAACCCACTGTAGGAGAAGATCAAGTCTGAAACCATCTAAGGATCTTGAATGTGAACAAATCCATGGGATCTGATAAGATTTATCTGTGGGTCCTGAGGGAGGTGACAGAAAAAGCTGCTAAGGCACTGTACATAATTTTTGAAAAATTATGGCCATAAAATGAAGTCCCTGGTAACTGAAAAAAGGGAACTGTAACCCCTATTTTTGAAAAGGGGAATGCAGAAGCCCCATGGAACTACAGACCAGTCAGTCTCTCCTCTGTGCCAGGAAAGATTTTGGAGCAGATTCTCCTGGAAACTCTTCTAAGACACATGGAAAACAGAGAGATGATTAGTGACAACCAATATGGCTTTACGAAGGGCAAATCATGCCTGGCAAATTTGGTGATCTTATATGGCGGGGTGCTACAACTTTGGTGAACAAGAGCAGAGCAACTACCATTGTCTGCCTGGACTTAAGCAAACAATTTGACACTGTGCCACTTTCCCATTCTTGTCTCTGTATTGGACAGATGTGGATTTGATGGATGGACCACTCAGTGGATAAAGAGCTGGGTTGGCCACACACAGAGAGTTGAGGTCAACAGTTCATTGTCCACATGGAAACCAGTAACAAGTGGTGTCCCTCAAGGTCAGTCTGGGAGCAGAGGCTGTTCCACACCTTTGTCAGTGACATGGACAATGGGATTGAGGGCAGCCTCAGCAAGTTTGCTGGTGACACTGAGCTGGGGGGGCAGTGAGACAGGGGAGGGGAGGGATGGCATCCACAGGGACCTGGAGAGGCCTGAGAGGTGGGANGATTGAGAGAGGGGTTCTACCCCTCTGCTCTGCTGAGACCCCTCCTGGAGCACTGCATGCAGCTCTGGGGTCCCCAGCAATGAGAAGGAGGTGTTAGAGCAAGTCCAGAGGAGGGCCAGGAGGTTGCTCAGAGGACTGAAACACCTGCCCTGCACAGACTGCTGAGCAAGGGGGGCTGTTCAGCCTGGAGAAAAGATTGTGTGGGGACCTCACAGACACCTTCCAGTACCTGAAGGGGCCCCCAGGGAAGCTGGAGAGGGATTCTCTGGCAGGAGCTGGAGTGACAGGGCAAGGGGAAATGGGTACACACTGAAAGAGGGAGATTTAGGTTTGTTGTTGGAAGAAATTCTTTACTGTGAGGGTGGTGAGATACTGGAGCAAGTTGCTCAGGCAATAAAGCCTTGAGCAACCCGGTCTACTGGGAGGTGTCCCTGAACATGGAAATGGGAGGTTAGGATTTGATGGTCTTTAAGATCCCTTCCAACCCATAACATTCTGTGATTCTGTGATTCAATGACTTCACTTATAGATGTGGCATGTTCTTTATTCTTGGTGTAGCTTCTACACTGTATACAGAGGTATGTAGTTGGTGTAATTGAAAACAATCTTAGAATTGGATCTGAATGGAAAAAGGTTTCATGTCCTGAAATGGGGAAGAAGGGCAATTAAGTAATGGACTTAAATACAATATTGGGAAAAGTCTGGCTTTGATGAATCAATTTTTTAATCACTTGAAGAAGACAATTCTGTTTGTATTTGTTAACACATCAGAATTTAGCTTTTATAGACATCTTTAAGTGAAAGACTTATGCACATACAGTGTAATTTTCACTCAGGCATATTCTTTCATCCCTTTTATATATACAACCTCTTCAGTAAACAGCCAATGATCTATTTTGTCATGTATCATGTATTGGTGTCCTGACAAGCACATAAGACTTGAGCAGTGTTGTGACCTGCTGAGTCACTGCCTTGTTTTCTGGCAGGCAGTAACTAGCAGCTACCATGCTAAATAAACAGCTGCTAATTGATGCTGGAGAAAGTGGAAGCAGGAAGACTGTCCCAAAGGAACACCTCACATCTGGGAAAAGTCATAGGGGTCTCCCACCCCATCTCTCTCCTCTGTTTCACCAACTCAGATGCCTGTCTGATCATGTAGCAAGTTGGTTACATTTGCTAATGTAGTAGTACAAATACTTTTTTTTCTTAATCTTTTGCTATTTTGATAAGTGGAAGTGACTTACTGTGTGGCTGAGTACTAGAGAGGCACTAGAAGATGGCAAAAAGCTGCAGGATGGATACAGGATGAGGAGCACCCACTGAGTGTGGATGGAATCTTCCACTATTTAAGCTTTCTGTGTGTGAAACTAGAATTTTTTGAAGGCTTCTAACTTGGCATTGCAGCCAGCTTGGTCGTGCCTGTTTTTTCAGTGCTGTGCTCCGCTGTGGTGGGATATGTCATGGTATATGGTATTTTTAGCTTAAGCATTATTAAAAAATGTCTTCATGCTTTGCCAATGCTTCTGAGTTCCAATTCCTTCCTAAAAATGTATGGGATTGCTGGAGCTAGTTAAAGGAATATGATAAAAAATTTGTTTGCCTTATTCTTGGAAACAGCTGAACTATTTTGGCTGAAATGCAACCTCTTCTGTCTTGTATCCCCTCAAAAATAGCAAATCCACATGTAGGATATCAACAGAAGCTTTATCTCTTATTATGGGGGATAAACAAGGAGTTAGAGATGCACATGTGCCTGCAGGGCTGTGATCTTCTTGGCATAGTGGGGAGATTATGCCAAGTGGTGGGATATGAAACATGGACCCTACCTAGCTGCAGGATATTAATGCCCACCTGTTGCTTATGAGGATAGTAACTAGAGCTGCCTGTCCAGGAGGTAGGAATACTGGGCTCTAGGCCCTCGTGTGGTGAAGGGGGTCTGACACCTCTATTTTCTACAGGCAGATCTCCTACTAGCCAAAGGAGTAGTGTGGGTTGTAATTCATGCTGGATTTGGGTCACTTTACGGACAGGGGTTCTTACAGACAAGGTGGTGAAACATGGGCTGGATGAGCAGTGAGGTGAAAACTGGTTTAATAAATGGACTCACAGGGTGGTGATCAGTGGTGAAGTCTGTCTGGAGGCCAGTCACTGGTGGTGTACCCCCGTGGGCAATACTGGATCCAGTCCTGTTCAACATTTTCATTAATGTCCTGGATCAGAATGCTGTGGCAGAGCCTGCCTTCAGTGAGTTTGCTGGTGACACAGAACTAGAAGGGATGACGAATAAGCCAGAGGGTTGAGCTGTTGTGCACAGTGACCTTGGCAAGCTGGAGAAATGGGCCAGCAGGAACTTTGTGAAGTTCAAGGAGAAGTGCCAAATCCTTCATCTGGGGAGGTACAACCCCAGACTGCAGTACAGGGGTCTGGCCAGGTACAGGGCAGCTTTGCAGAAAATTCTCTGGTGGTCCCCAACACACAGTGGAACATGAGTTAGCAATGCTGGGCTGTGTTAGGACTGCACCCAGCAGGTCAGGGTAGGTGATCCTGTCATTCTGTTCAACAATGCTGAACCCACACTTGGAGTTACTTAGTCCAGTTCTGGACTCCTGATAGCAAGAGAGACATGGACATACCAGAGGGAGTTCAGGGAATAGCCATGGCAGTTAATGTACTGGAGCATGTATCTATCATATGTGAGCTGGAGCTATTCAGCCTGGAAAAGAGAAAGCTCAGAGGAGAGCTCATCAGTACCTGAGGGGAGGATGCAAAGAGGACAGTGATAGGACCAGAGGCAATGGGCGTGAGCTGAAACACAGGAGGTTCCTTCTGAACCATCAGGAAACTTTTTTTGCTGTGAGAGTAGATGAGTGCTGGAGCAGTTTACCCAGAGAGTTTGTGGACTCTCCATCAAGGGAGACCTTCCAAAACTGTCTGGATATGGTCCTCTAGGAGGTCCTGTGTAAGCAAGGAGTTTGGATCAGATGGTCTGTAGGGGTCCCTTCGAAACAAACGTTCTGTGATTCTGTAAGTGCTTGTCAGTGGCACTTGAGGCAAGGGGAGTGTTTGATTTTTGTATTTTCTTTCTTACGGAACCGTAGATACATCTGTTCTTTTAGAAGAAATCAGTCTACTACTTTACTTTCCTCCTTCTTAACTTAGAGCCTGAGTTTTTTTTGCTGCACAGTAGTTCAGTAGTTCTTTTCTTCGAAAAGAAGAGCAAAGAGAGGTTCCTTCCTTTGTATTTTGCCAGGGACATTTTAACAGGAAAAAAGACAGTATGAATTCATCCTCTTTTGGATAAAAGGTGGCCTGGACTCTTGTCCACTTCCTGAACAATTTCTTTACTGTGGTGGTGATGAATATATAGGCAGATTATTCCTTCTCCTGCAACAGCCTTCATTTTCAAAATAATTTGCTGGATGAATCTGCTTAGAAAAGACTAGGCAAGCTGAATGTTGAGTAAATGGAGATACATTTCTTTCCAGTTACTTACATGATCCTTGGAAGGTAAAAAACTTGTGTGGATTGGATTGCCCTCAGCAGTGTTTTAGGTACATTTATCTTTCTCTTTGTTATAGAAAATGTAAGCAACTTGTCTTAGTAAAACTACATCAAATTTCTCCGTTCTTCAGAAAAGTCACACTTAGACAAAGCAATACTTTACTTGAATACAAGTGAGAAAAGCTGAATAACATTAACTCTTACACAAATGCTGACAGAGTATTAAAAAAGCATCTTTACTTTTAAAAATAAAACCCCTTGTTTTTATTTTTATTTTGTGACAGCATTTTCTGCCTATACTTATTGAGAAGGAAATGTTCAGCAATTTGATTTGGTTGTTTGTCCTGCTCTGCAGCTCTGTAGCAGGTATGTTTCTGGATTATTAGCACCTGTCTTGCCATAAGAAATTTGTCCAAAAGGTAACATTCTCCAAATGAAACTTTGAAGAGTTCTGAAATACATTGCAGCATAGTTGTAAATTTTAGCCTTACTTATTTAATGTAATTTTGGATATTGTAAGTAGTGATGATAAGTGTAGGTAAATCACATGCATATCTTTTACATATAAGAATGTTTTATAAAAACAGACTTAAAGTACATTTTCTTCATTTAAGGCTATTAGAAAGTAACTGACTGTAAATTTCCCCATTATTTCTGTGAAACTGTTGAAACATCACTCTAATGTAATACCTGTTGTAATACAGTAATTAATGTGAGCTACATTTTCAAAAAGCAATGACTGATTTGAATGACTAACTGGGCATTTTGTTTGAATTTTATATGAAAAAAATGAATTAAATTATATATGGACAACAAAACAACTTGCCTTTTTTCCACTAGTATTTTAAGAGGACTATGACTGTGTTATGTCTTTTATTTTGTTTTTAGATAGAAGCTCTATCAGAGATGCAGACATTTTTCCTTCATCTCCTGAAATTGAAAGAGGATCTTCCCTGGAACTATCCTGTGTTCTTAGAAAGAACTACATGCCTCAGAGAAATGCAAGCCACATCATCTGGAAACTGAATGACACATTGATTGCTCCAGAAAACTATAACATTGTGAATGCAACTGTATCTAATATAACCATCCATAATTTCACTTACAGCACAGCTTATGTGAAATGTTTCATGAAGTACTTGAACAGGGAACTACCTTTGGCTCACACAGAAGTTAAATCTGGCTGTAAGTAGAAAGGCAGAAAAAATAATCTTAAGACTTTAATAGCTTGCTGTAGTAATTTTACTTTTAAAACACCTACT
>VZTB01008908.1:7261-24487 GCA_013397245.1 Thryothorus ludovicianus | reverse complement strand
TTTTCCAGAGAGGATTTCCTCTCTAATTCTGTCTTCTAAAGAAATTATAATTACAGTCTCTTATGGAGAATGTTAAAATGTGTATACAAATTCTCTAATTTATTAACAGATTAAATTCCAGATTATGCTAACATACGCCTGGGGGTTCCATTCTGATAAAGAAGCAATAAAAGCAAAACGTCTGTAGAAAAAAAGTAGGTCTTGCTTGTCTGCAAAACCTGATGTGCTGTAAGCTTATTGATAAAAGGAAGATATTTTGACAGTTGTTAGATGGGACAGAAATATACTGTTGTGAAAAGAGGGCTTTTTCAACCAGTTTATTTTATTGTGCAGTTCTCTTCTACTCCAATTTCTTCTAAACAGTGAAGAACTTGAGCTGTAACAAAAAAGTCTTTCAGGATGCTATATTTTTATGGATGACTTCAGACTATAGAGATTGCAGAAGATTGTTTCCTTTGTGCTATCTTGCTTATAAGATAAAGAGAGTCCAGAATTAGTGATCTCTTTAAGGTCACATAGATTTGTTTTTCCCAGGAACTCATCTTCTGCACTCTTGAGGCTGTGCAGGTTTCTTAGATTTGGGTTTTTCATAGGGTACACGATTAGATATTCTGTGAGACAACCAAAAGGAGTTCTGTTTTACAGAGAATGCCTTTTTTTGGTGCTTTTGCTGGTTTTTTNTTTTGTGTGTTTTGTTTTTTTTTTTTTTTTTTTTTTGTTTTACTTTCTGGACTCACCTTAAACTACAGGTGTGCTGTAGGAGACGGGGTGTGTGTATGCTTAGATGTTCAAGATAGTGTATGCAGTATGCAGTTTATGAGTTACTGCCTTTAGGCACACATTACAGTAAAGCATTTCTGAGAAGTAGTTGGAGAAAAGTCTTGCTGTCTCCTCAGGATAAGAAAGAGTGGTTTTGAATTTGGTTTTGTGAGGAGTTCTGAGGGCAGTGAGGGATGATAAAGTGAAGTGCTGTGAAGACACTGAATGAAGTTTTGCGTAATTGCTTTTTGACCAACAAAATCAGGTGTATGTAAAGTTTCTTGTTTTTACTGGAATTTTTTTTTTTATCCTTTGTCATTGTAGTTCGTCCAGATGTGCCAGAAAATATTTCCTGCATTTATTTCTATGATGTTAACCTTACCTGTACCTGGAATGCAGGACGAGAAACAGGTTTTACAATGAACTATACGCTTTCCCGAAGACTGTAAGTACTGGAGATACTGGGCACTGGGTTGCTGGGGTATGACAACCAGTTCTCTTCCTCTCTCATCCTAACTTCTGTTTAAAGAAAACTTCAAATAATCATGGAGATTGGAGTCTTGGTGTTTCCCAGTAATTTAAATTAATTAATTCAGGGTTGGTAGTTGTTGAAAATACTTGCAGTCTGATACTATTTTAGTGTGTTGTATAAACAAAATAAGCATTCTCAACCAATATTCAGTAGAGAAATATTTATTGCAGAGCTAATATTCACTTGTTCCTTTAAGTAACAGTACTAATAATAAGATTACTAATAAGATTGAAAGTTGAGTGACCATATACACAAATGGAGGGTGGAGGCATTGTATGGGAGAGTTTCCCAGAAAGTTTCTTGGTAATGAACTATCCTCATTTTGGGTGCATTAAAAAGATTACTTCCTCATCTGCTTTAAAAAATTCCCATAAAAATTCATTAAGCCACTGCTTTACTGCAGTATTCTGTTTGACTCCAGTAGCATTTAACCTTGTGACTCTTGGAGTCATAAAGTTTCAGTGAAAAAATCTGGCATTGTCCTTTTGGACTGCTTGGAGATTACTGTTTATAAATATGAATTATGTGGTCTCATGTTTTTCAGTGTAGAAGCACAGATACTTGGTTCTTCCAATTTCTGTTAAATTTTTAATGTTGATTAGGAGATTGCTTTTTCATAAGTGACTGTGAAAATGGTGAAATCGGTGCTGTTCTGAGATCAAGGCAGATCTAAGATAGGATTTTGAAGGTGATAGCACAGATTTGTCCCAGATGGCACTTGTCAGTCTATCCTTCATAGTGCTGCTTTTAGTAGTGCTCTTTTTCTGCCTAACCAAGACTCCAGGTAATATTGTTTTATTGAAGAAATTTCTAAAATACCTAAAATTATTCATGGGAATAGGAAAGGCTACAGATTATGGAGGATACTGTTTCTTATCGTACTAGTGTGTATTATCTTTTTAATTTAAATTGTGGGATAGGAAAACCTCTTTAGTTTTATCTGCTTTTTAGCTTTGACATTTTAGGATTCCACCTTTGTAATGTGGAACTTTCTTACTACTTCTGGTGATTCTATATTTTATAACTTAGCTGCATTTGTGAAGCTAGAATCTAAAACAGCAATTGAAAGCACATTTCAATATTATTTCTTCCTGTATAAGCACAGACTTTTTATTAACCACAAAGTGAATTAGATTGCAGAACTGTTTCCAGCCAAATCTAAATACTAGTTTTAATCCAGGTATCTCCCTAGCTGACTTTAGCATGTGACTACAAAAACACAGGTACCAAGAGGCAGGGAAATTAGGAAAGGATATTTGTTTGCACAAACATACCGTCTAAATATGTTCACTGGTAAAAACGTCTTGCAACCTCAAAGGTATATAAATAATAACCTAACAATTTGTTTGAATTATTCTAAGAAAGTCCTCTAGTCTCTAACTACTTTTATTTTTCTCTTTTTTAGGATGAATGCTGCATATCCAGTCGCATTCTGCCACAATACAACAGAGTGGTGTTCATTTAGTTATTCTGAAAATGTTTATAGTAATGCATTTTGTTTTCAGGTGAAAGCTAAAAATGTTTTGGGTGAATCCTTAACAGAGTGTGTTCCTATACCTTTGGAAAAAATAGGTAATTAAAAAAGAATTAATAAAGATTTAATTTATGACCTTTCCATTAAATCCTTCAAACTGGTTGGTGTTGCAGCAGTAATGTTCAGCAGTTTCTTGATCTTACTGTGAGGTGGTGAGAAATGGCAGGAGTTGTTTTCATGCTATGCAATATCTAACTGCAACAATATTTCTTAAGCTAAGGTCTGATATATCCATTATAAATTACTAAGTTTTTAATTATTGAGAGGTAAAGGCCATATATTAAAACTTTTTGTCAACCTAATTGGTACTTGGACTCTAATATTTCTGAGTGGTACCAAATATCAGTGCAACACCTGGCTGTAATGAATACTGATATTATAATTTCTCAAGGGCCACCCATCATTTGCTCTGCTATTCCACTTTCTGGTTAAGAAAGTTAAAAAAACCTACCTATTCTATGTGCAGTATTTACTGCACACAGGAGCAATAATAACATTTTGTCTACCTCTTCTCCCTCTGTCCTGTGCTTCTCCTCCATTCTCTTTGGTGATGCTTAATCAATAACCCTTTTAACTGACTACTTTTTGCTGCAGCACTCGTCATCAGTGGTATCCTTTATTCCTGTGTTCAGACCTGCTGTGTCTCCTCATTACTCTCCGCATTCTTTATGCCAGTCTTTTGTCATTGCTAGTCCATTCTTTTCTCATCATCTCTTTTACACTTCTCTGCTCCTCAGATCCTTTTCAGCTGAATTCTTTCCTCATTTGCAGATCAGTCTTGTCTTTGGCATCCCATCTCTGCTTCATTTGTTTTCCCTGCTGTTGTCTCTGGGTGATACTTTTCAATGCTAATGCAAATAAAAGACATCCTCACATCTATTTGAGAGCAGGTTTGTGAGTAGAATCACAGAAAGGCTTGGGTAGGTAGGGACACCTTCCACTAGACCAGGTTGTTCAATGTCCTGTGCCATTAAATCAGTTATGTAATTCCTCTTACAGATAAACTTCCCGTCTGTGGAATTATGTCTATAAATTAAACTATCACATGAATACTCTGATAAGGTGTGTGTTACTGGGAGAAGGATTTAACTTCTTGGAACACACACAGAGACAGAGGAATTCTGAACTTTTAAAGATTTTCCTCTATTAATGTTTTTGTTTCTTCCTTCTAGAGAAGTTTGATCCTCCTGAAATACTTTCAGTTAAAAAAATCCCTGGTATAAAGCAGTTACTTACAGTAACCTGGAAAATGCCTGAGAAGATTATCCCTTCAAAACATGTAATTTGCCAGGTTCAATACAGAAACTTGTATTCAAACTTTATCGTAAGTTGCATCATATTTCCTTTGCATGCCAGTTTCTTTATGACTAGCTTCTTAATATTATAAGAAATTAAGTAGAAAAAAAGGCAATAAGCTGTTTGAAATAATGATTATAGCATTGTTATTTTAGTGGGGTGTTACTGGAGTGCATGATCTTAGAAACACTGTTTAGTTTTCAAGGGTTAATTGTCCTTTTTCTTTTGGTCATTGTCTTTTTTGGTACATATTGTGCTTCTCGGTATTTTCTGTGTAAGGACGAGGAATGACCCTAGTCAAGGGGATTACACATACACTTAGTAACCATATTTTATTTCCCCCTTGCATTCTGGTTTTGAAAACAGTACTCATTCAGAACCATAGTATTTGAATCTGATTAAGATGGAATGATATTAAATTTATTTTGAAGTCAATGAAAATACAAATTTTGCAAGATGGAATATAAGGGAAGTTATTTTATTTGTTTGTCTTTCTGGTGCTTAAATGGAATGGTTGTTAAAAAACCCAGTATTTGCATATTACAGGTGATCTATTCCTGTGATCCTCAATATGGAAGGGATTGTGTTTGTAGTTTCACTGTTTCTTCTTCCAAATTAAAGAACTGGCCAAGTTTCTTGGATTGTTTTTTAAGTTAATTGAACTGGGATATCTGCCTTGATCGTACTTTTTTACACACTACATGTATAATTTTGGGAGAGAAAAATTCATCAAGGTGGTCATCGGAGCTTTAAAAAAGTTTCTAATATTAAAGATACTTCTAACTAGCATCCTTCTCACATTTTCAAGCATCATTACTGTAAATATGACATACTAATTCTTGGATTCAGGATATATTCAGGATGATTGGATGGGCAGGATGGCTCAGGTCTAGTTTGAGTATTAGAAATGGAACTAATGATTATTTAAAAGGCCATTTGAGATGTTTATCCTTTTGAAGCCAAGGCACTAGTGTCCTTGTGACACTTACATGCTATGAGGTCCTTTCCAAACGTTTTCAGAGCTTTATTGTCTATCGTGTCTATTTTTCAGCACCTGTATTAGAAAAATCACCTGATTTTTTTGCTATCAAATACAGTCTATGTCCATTTGCTTCCTCAGTTCACACCTACATTTTCACGGAGATGTTCCAGAAGAAACAATAGCTATCCATGACTAGAAAAGACAGAGGAGCTGTTTCTCTGTCAGCACATATATGCAAACCCCCCCCCCTTAAAACCAATGCTCCAAAAAGCCTAACTAAAAATGTTTGAGCAAATGACAAGTATCTTCTTGGCCTTTAAAGTCGTCCGACCAAACCAGTCTAAATAGTTTGGTGTGAACTGTTTCTGCTGAGTGAAAAACATATGACCTGTTTTTGTATTTGCATATACTAAATTTTTAAGTTTCTAATTATAATGCAATAACTTTTTGTCAAGTAACTGAAACCTAGTATGAGGTGTCTCCAATTCTATGTCAGGTTCTGCCAGAGGTTGATAATAGTTTTGGAGCCCTTTTTATTGTAAATTTGCTGCGGTCTGACACCTACAGTGGTTTGGAAAACCCTGAATTCATTTTTATAGAAGCAGATGTTTTTTGACAGTGAGCTTCTTGAGGTCAGAACAGACTAAAACCTTCACTTACATTAGGCAGCGCTCTTCCCATTATGGTGTTCATATGAGTGGGTGTCTGCATTTGTTGTAGTTGTTATAGGTTGTAGTACAGTCTGCATCGCTACAGACAGATTCACTTTTCATTGGAAGGTTCAACTGATGGAAGCCAAGAATTTCTTCACTACGTTTTAGCCCTGTTGTTGTGAGTGTTGAAGTGAATGAGGTTCCTTTTTCACATTGTCATTACTTCTCTGAAACGATACCGCATCATTTATTTCTCATACTCCCACTTTCCATCACCACTTACAGGCTTCATCTTATTTTTTACCTCTTGATACCTGAATTTTTATTTTTATTTGCCTGTTCATTTTAATCCTATGCTGATAATCTTTGGGACAGCCCACAGCCACACTGTTGTATGGCTAAGAGCTAAAAGCCCTTGTAATTCAGAAAAGATAAACAAGACAGGAAAAAAGTACCCAGTTAACTCACAAACTGTGGGGGAATCGGTGCTTCCCCCAGGATGCTGTTGTGGGACATAGTTGTAGTAGGTAGCTTTAGAAATGACCACTTGCTTCCCACCAGTGGGAACTGCCTTCCTCTGGCAGCTTCTGTGCACAGCTCCTCTAGAGCCACATGTGAGCTGCACACTCTTCAAGCCACAGGTCAAGCAATAGAGACCTAGTTTGGGATCAAGTTTTTCAAACCCTGGAGTTTTACAAGAGCAAAAGTGCTATACAAAAAAATGAAGAACAAAACAGGCAATCTTGGGTTTCAGAAGAGTGAGATACACAAAAACTGCATCTTCTGGGGTTTTTTTGAGAAAATAAGTCCTATATCTGCACACAGTTTTATATTGAATCATTTTTATTCATGTACCTGTTTCCAGGAATTTGTCAATATCTCGCTGAATTCTAAGAGGGATATAGGATCATGTAATCTCACAGGTCTGTGGGACTCCACAGACTATTCTGTTGCCGTTCGGTGTATCAATAATGAGTCAGCATTTTGGAGTGGGTGGAGTGGAGAGAAAAATGAAAGCACAGAGGAAGAAGGTAAGCTGCCTACCTGTAAAAGCTTTCTTCTCTTACAGTTTGAGGCGTTATTAGGGAAAAACTGTGTATCCTCTATTAAATTTAGAATCCCTTTGCTTAGACAGGGAATGTGTATTTTGTTTGGAGATAGAAGAGGAGAACTGAAAGACAACAGCAAGTATTGCAGATTTGAAAAGTGATTCAAACAACATGGGACTGAGGAAGAAAGCAGACAGTGAAGAGGGAAAATTAAGAGTGTAGAGGAATGCAAAGTAAGATAGCAGAAAAGTAGTGCAGCATGTATAGTCAATTAAATAAATTATAAGTAGAGAAATAAAAATTCCAGTTATAAAACAAGACTAGAGAATCTCTTCTAGGAGACTCTAGAACTTAACAAAAATGAGTAGAAAACTTACGGAAAGAAGGAAGTGTCTAATTAGGGAAAAAAAGGCATAGCAATAGAGAAAACTTACTTTTAGTAAATTTCTCTTAGATGCTACGTTTGAAACCTTTTGATTGTTTTCAACATATCTTTTTAATATAGCAACAAATTGCAAGTTATTTTCTTTTTGTCTTTATATAGCTCCTTCAGGAAAAGTGGATTTGTGGAGAGTAATTGAGTCTTCGCACTCATCTAGAAACAGATCTGTACATCTTATGTGGAAGGTATATACATTTTTTGATAATCATATTGGTATCCCGGTATCCCGTAGCTGATGTTGTATTTAAGTATTTTAGTCTTGTAGGACATATAACTTCCAGAGGCATTTGCTGTTATCAGAAAAAAGCTCTCTCACTGAGCTAAATTAGAATTGAAAAGGCTTTTATTTACTGAATGATGGAGTTTTGTAATCTGTGTGGAAAGGGAGCATTTAACTGTGTTCAGATCACAGTAAAATCTCATTGAAAGTCCTTAAACTGCATTTAAATAATCCAGTTTACCAAAGCTATGTTTAAATTGACATTAATCTTCTAGTAAAGTGTCCAAAGTCTCTTTGCATTTCAAATCTCAGCATGTGACTTTTGAATCCATCAAGGAAATTGTCATGGCTTCTATCCTGAAGGCAGGCCTGAAGAAAATACCTTGCTTTTCTAAATATAGTATAATAGTTTTGTAATTTGATCTTTAGTACAGCATGTATATTTGCTTGTACAAATAACGCTGCAAAACACTTACTACTGTATATTTTTTTAATAGCCATTAAAAAGCTTTCCACCTCCTGGGAGAATTCTAGGCTACAAAATACAATATTTTCCAGAAAACAAGGCTGCTTATAAAAGGACAAAGAACTCTACTGAAAAGAAACTCACCTTACTTTTAAATGAAGAGGCATATATAATATCTGTCACTGCCTATAACTCCGCTGGAGAGTCTCCTGAAGCTATTTTGAGGATTCCATCCACTGATGAAAAATGTAAGATTTCTCAATGTTATATTTTTCTCATTAATCAAAAAGTGATTTTCATGACATCTGTTTAAGTTCTGATATAGTGGAAGCAAAATTGTGCTAACAACTTTTGTCATGTGTATCTATGTGCATCTTGTCATATTTTGCCATCATGTATCATATTTCTGTTATAGACAATTATTGTTGGGGACTTTGTTTTGAGATGCAGTTGTTAAGATAGAATACTTTGTAATGTCTTATTGAATTTCTACTGTATTTTTTTCTGAGAGTTCTTTTGGTTGGTTTTTTCCTAACTTTGCACCTCCCAAATAAATTTATGGAAAGGTACCCAGTTCTTTTGCACCCCTTTGCTAGCTCATAAGATTGGTTATGCATTCCCAGAGTACACATCCCACCCACTGCCAGGGTTAGGTAGCTGGTTTTGCTCTAGCACAAAAGTTGCTTTTTGGCTCATGTGTTTAATTCTGATACTGCTTTGAACCTTGTATTGCAACATACTGCTGCCTGCTGTGATCTGACAGAGAGGTTGTATTTGACACACTTGAATTACTTCTAACAGCAGTTGTTCATTATGTAAGTGCAAGTGTCCACTGGAACTGCTCCAAGTCCATTTCTAATCAGAAAACTGGATATGTAGATTTAATGTAATTTTGTCCAAGAGGTTTCTGACTACCTACCTCCCTATCTACTTTTGCATCCCACCACAAAGGTTTTTCTGATTTTTCCATGCTGTGATATGCTTTCCCCCCACCAGATACATCTCTTTTTTCCTCTGCTTCATCAGGTCTTTTTTGCCTCTGCTTTGCCAGCTTGGGTTTTCACTCAGGCTTTCATTACCTCTATTCTGCAGGCTGGTGCTTTGCTTCAGTGTCATCCTTGACCTTGCTGACTTGCTTTCCTGTACTATTATCTTTGTCATCGCAATCAAAATTGCTTATGAGCTACTTGCAAAATTGGTAGTAATTTGGTTTGTGAAGTTTTACATACTGCAAAATTTCAGTCTCTGAAAGAGAGATTGGTTCTTGAATTCTGTATGTGTTTTTCAAGCTTTTATCAAGACAGAATTGCTGATATTTTCTGTTAAATTTTTAGCCTCTCAGATGATTGAAACAGTGATGGCCTCTACAACAAATGAAGAAGTGGTGGTGCAGTGGATAACCTCTGAACCAGAAACAACCAAATATGTGGTTGAGTGGTATGAGGAATTGGAGATGGACCCTTTTGGTAGATCATGGCAATATGTATCAAATTCTACGGAGTGGAAAAATAACAAAAGTATGTTTAACGTTATAGCTGTAACAATGTACAGATGTACATGTATTTATAGGTAGATTGGAAAGAACAAGGATGAACTCATGCAGGTTTCCTCAGACAATTTTTAAACATAACAGTATTGTTACATGCTTTATTGAAAACACTGCAGGTAATGTAATAGCATTTTTTAGTTTTACAAATTAAGCAAGGTAGTGTTTGCTTCCATATAAGAATAGGCTGCAGAATTTGTGTTAAAGCAGTTCTGTGGCTTGATCTTATGCCAGTATGGAGGCCTGTGACTGATGTCACTGATGTGACTCTTCTAGCAGAGAAATCTAGAACTAAAAAAAAAAAAAGAATATGGGAAAAGGTCATGCTCCTCGTGTATTTTAGAGAGAGAGCATCATAGTCCTCTGTGGTCTGCAGGGGGGTGGCCTGCTTCAGCATGATCTTCACTGCAGGTTGCAAAGGAATCTTTATATTTCCTGTTCTAGTACAGGTTCCCACTTACAGGAGACAGCCTTTACTGAGCTTCCTGACGTGGGTCTTTCCCACTGGCTGCAGTTATTCCCAAACTGCTCCAACATGGCTCCCCTGTAAGGTCACATTCTCCTTCAGGCATCCACCTGCTCCAGTGTGGAATCCTCCACAGGCTGCAGTCAGGTGCTCCGTTGTGGTCTCCTTTGTGTGAATGAGTCCACAGTCCCTTCAGCTGGAGTTCACACTGGAGTTCCAGCCTGTCCAGTAAATCAGCACAGAAACAGCAGCACTGCCCTGGCCAGCCCAGGCACATCCTCATGGCTGTGATCAAAATGTTCTTGGGCACAGATCAGTACGGTGATAAGCAGTGCAGCACTACAGCAAGCAACAAAAGCAAAAGCACCCACTATCACTGTACTCTAATACCCAGGCAAGCACAGGAGCCTGCTTATCACTGGCTGAGCAGCACTAACAGCTATGAGTTCAGCCTAGTACATACCAGTCAAATCTGTCATAATTTCAATGGTTTGACTCCTGCCTGGCTTCCCAAAATGGGCTGTCATGGTTTAACCCCAGCAAGCAGCCGAGCCCAGGCAACTGTTTGCTCACTGCCCTTCCAGTGAGATCAGGGAGAGAGAATCAGCAGGTTAAAAGCAGGAGAACTCATGGGTTGAGGTGAGGACAATTTAATAGAGAAACCAAAAGCCTCACACACAAGCAAAGCAAAACAAGGAATGAATTTGCTGCTTCCCATGGGCAGGCCGGTGTTCAGCCATCTCCAGGACAGCAGGGCGCCATCACACATAATGGTGACTTGGGAAGACAAACACCATCACTCCCAATGTCCCTCCTTCTTCCTTCTTCCCCTGCTTTATATGCTGAGCATGATGTCACATGGTCTGGAATATCCCTTTGGTCAGCTGGGGTCACCTGTCCTGGCTGTGTCTCCTCCCAACCTCCCAGGCACTCCCAATCCCCCCACCACCATGGCAGTATGAGAAGCAGAAAAGGCCTTGGCTCTGTGTGACCTCTGCTCAACAATAACAAAAACATCTCTACGTTACCAACCCTGTTAGTATGTTCAGCACAAATCCTAAACACAGCCCCATGCCAGCCATTGGGAAGAAAATTAACTCTACCCTACTCTACCAGCCGGGGTAATGTATATATAATGGCCATTGCAGTAGGTGTAAGGGAGTGAAAGAGCAGCAGAAAACGAATGTAATGCAGGGATCTGTTGATAGCCATTATTCTTGCTGAGCAAGCTGCCGAGCTTGAGAGGAATGATCTAGGAAGCTCTTTACACTGGTTTCATTCCAAGGGATGTAAAGCTACAGGTATGTCCTCTCAGAGTTATTGGGAGTTGTTGTAAGCAGTGGGTGCACTCTGTTGATTACTTGGCTCCTGGATTGTTCAGAGTTCAAAACTTCATTTCCAGAAGCTGGAACTATGTCTTGAAACATAAAATTCTACTGGAGAGATCTCACTTGGGACAATTGTACTCCTGAGTCAGGCTTGTTAGAAGCAGATCTGCAGTTGGCGTGACTGGGTCGTCAGTGTAGAAATAATAGAATATTCTGAGTTGTAAGTGGCCCAGAAGAATCACTGAAGTCTGATTCCTGGCTCTGCACAGGACACACCAGAAATCACACAATGTGTCTGAGAGCATTGTCCAAATACTTCTTGAACTTTGTCAGGCTTTGTGCTGTGATCATGTCCCTGGGGAGCTGTAATGGGTTTATTTTTTGCTGTGAGATAGGATTAGGAGAAGAGCAAAGCAGACTTAAACTTTAAAGAGTGTAAGGAAAAAAAACTTTATTAACAGAGCTAAAAGAAGAAGAATAATAAGAATCAGAATAGAACTTTCAGAACACTGCTCTTCTTCTCCCTACACTCTCTTTCCTTTCCTACTGACAACTTATAGAAACAACTCTTAAGATTCTTAGTCAGTTTTCTATCTTCAGAATAGTCTTTCTTCAGTTTACTTAGGGAGAGGAGCATCTTTTGTTATGCTATGAAGACTTTTCCACAAGAAATAATTTTCTTGTCACTTCGAAGTTACAGTGATTTAGCTGCCTGGGAGATGGAAATTTGATCACTGTGTAAAAGTCCTTAATTTCTACTTACAGCTTTCTCCTCGGTTTTTGAGGGCTTAATCTTTGGCTAATGGGGTACATTTTTAAGGATGCACTGTTCAGAAGCAAGGGTTTTCTTCATTTATCTGTGAAATAATTTTAATTTCTGGCAACAGAGATTCTCTTCTTTTTCCCTGGGGGCAAAGGATCTTTATTACTCTTATTTTTCTTTTTGTTTAAACTTCTCCTGGGATTACAGATACTTCAACATCTGTTTGCTTTAGCATGAATGCCTTTGCTCATATCTACAGTTTGAACGTTTCACTCCTCTATGCTTCTTTTGATGAGTTACAGGGGAAAAAGAGTTTGATGTATCAATTCTGTTTTCTCCATAGTCTTAGAAGAGGATTTTCAGCCCAAAAATAATGCATCTCTTTGTACTCCTTCCATCTGGGACTCAACTCTTTCTTGGCTGACTTTGGTGCTTTCATGTTGTTTCTCTACGTGTCATCACTTTTTCCTTTTACTTGAGAGAGGATTGAGGTCTGCAGGTCTCAACTCAGCACTCTTCTAAGCCAGAAACCAGAAAGAGCTATTCCCAAGGTTTTTCATCTTAAATGTGTGTTCACAAAGCTTATCTGACTTTCCATTGGTTTAATAGTATGTTAGTAGTTGAGATTAGCCACTGATTGGTTTTTTTGTCACATCTACAGAGAACTGACAAGGTCCTAACAGGGAATTACTTCCATACCAAAAAATAAATTAATATCAAACCAAGACAGTTTGGTATTAATCACAGGACCAATCGCAGGAGCCAATTCCAGTGCCCAACCACCCTCTGGGTGAAGACCCTTTTCTTAATATCCAACCTAAGCCTCCCTGACACAGTTGCTTGCCATTCCTTCAGGCAGAGCAGTAAACGTAAAGATATGTGAAATTAAAAATACTACCTTCATTTGTAATTTTATACTGGTTATCTGAAAACAGAGACCTTCTAAAACCATAGAGCATTTTGAGATTAGTAAGTGGATTCATATAAAGAAGTTGTATGATGCTGAAGTATAGTTACCCTTTCGGACTATTTCTAGTGAAAGATGAATCAGAAGCCTTGTTCTCTTACTAATACTGTTATGAAAAATAATGTGTTAAAGCCGTAATGAGCATTCAAATCAATGCTTGCTAGAGACTTGAAGAAAATAGTCAGTAATAGTATATTTAGAATTGCCTTGTGATTTGGCCTATTTTTATTGTATTAGCATTACATAGGAATTGTATGTAAATATTCTTTTATTTCCTTTACAGAAAACTTTAAACCATTTGTATGCTATAACATCTCAGTGTATCCTCTTTATGGAAGTAACGTAGCAGCTCCGTCTTACACACAAATCTATGCTCAAGAAAAAAGTAGGTATTTTAAAGTAACCATGTTGTGAAAGATGTGTTGTAGTCAGTCTGTTTCTCAGGATGTCTCATCGTTGGGTAATTTGGTACTATCATTATTTGAAAAGGAGATGAAGATGGTGGAAAAACCCCCAGGTTTCAGGGTTCCTGATTTCTGTTCAGACAAAATTGGTCTGTAAGAAAGTATTCATCTTGTGATACACGTACATTGCTTCTTGCCTCACTAATATTTTGTGAAGTTTGCATATTGTATACAAAGCATTTGGAAAGACTGTAGCTACAAACAGGAGAAAATATTTTAAACTAACTATCTCTTCAGTGTTACAGCTCATTTACATATATACTTGATATATATACTATTGATATACTAGATATATACGTACTTGATTTTAATGCTTGATTACATTTGTCAGTCTTAATATACGAGGAAATTCTACTCATAAAATAAAATGGCTAGTTTGAAAAGCCTACTTTTTGTTACATTTTATAATGTAATAAAATACTTGCAGTTTTGTGCATAAAAATAGTAAGACATGACATTGGGTTAGAAGCTGTGGATGAAGTAGTGTTTGGCAGGGGAAGGGGTGGTTTCTTTATTTGCAAAGTTTATAGTGAATTCAGTGATTTATACAATCAGCTATAAGAATGTAGTTTACCAGTAATTTTAAGCTTCCATGTGAAAGTGTTGATTGATACATGTGTGCAAAAATAGGATGCATGCAAATACGCATGCACACATAGTGCAACGCGTCACTAAAGAACATTAATTACTGGGGGAAAGAAGTGGAGTATTTTATGTTTGAGTAATAATTACTGGCAGAGTCAGAACTGTATTTTGAGTGCTTTCCTGTTCACAGGTAGCTGTGACAGCACTCAAGGTTGTTAGAGATTGGGAAAGAAATTATTTGTTTTAAAAGTGTAACACAGAGAACTCTTTCTTCAAAGTTATGAGCAGTGCATGTGAGGTGGTATTATGTAAGTAGAAAGGCTTTGTTGAGTGTGGTGAGCAAGGCTGAGGATACTGGAGATGGCACTTGAAAGCCAGAGACCTTCTGCAAAGGCAGTGGCCTGGCACCTGAGTCCCCTGCTGCGAGTGCACAAAGAATAATTTTCCTCTTGATCTCTCCCCGATGTTGTAACAAGAGAGCCTTTTAATAATCTCAGAGTATTTGGATGCAGTAGCACCTAGAACTATGCAAATGCCAGAATAGATGAGGGGAAGTTTTATCAGAAGAATCCCTACATTATAGAGAGTGAGAAGAGTTAAGGATTGTGTCAGAGCACTAAGGTTATGTATTTTCTCATGCACATGTTTCCCCTAATGTTACTGGTATGTGTAAAATAACGCAGGTGGATAACACTGTGATATATTGACTATTTTACTACTTTTTCTATTTCATAATGCTTCTCTGTAGAGCCATCAGAAGGACCTGTGGCTGATACAGGCATTCTGGGGAAAAATGAAGTTATAATAAAGTGGAATGAGATTTCAAAGGCTAAAAGAAATGGATTTATCACAAACTATACAGTATTTTATAAGCATGAAGATGGAAAAGAATTGAGTAAGTATACATTAAACCACAATACCTTTAACAGGGTTATGAAATTTTCAATCACTCTTCATCTTGACACACTTTGAAGTCAATGGATAAAGACGTGATAGGAGTAGAGGAACTAAGATATATTGGAGAATCATAGATTCTGTGTAAATTCATAGATCATGAGGATTCAGTGAATTTATGAGTTTTATTCATGTTCTTGGAAGGATATGGCTTCAGCTTCTGGAAAAGCATGGTGGAAATTTTCTGTTAAAATATTTTTACTATAGATTTTATATTAAAAGCAAATTTGGAAGTAAAAGTAAAATAAGCTGCCAAGAAATAGTTTCTTTGGACATAATTTTAGATCAGTTTCTTCAGATGTGTTTGATTTTCTGTGCTTGTCATTCCTTTTTTGGTCTGGAGGCTGATAGCATAAATTTGAGCATACTCCTAATCTCTACCTCAGGAATAGTGTCCATAAAATCTGGCATTGTAATGGGATCTGTTCAAAACTTCTTTAGTTTAAGTATCAGCAGAAGCTTTCATGAAAGGTTTTTGGGTGACCTAAACTTCTCTTCCTATATAGTTTATGAAGGAAGTTGTTGGATAATTCAGTGCTTCAAAATTTGGGTTTTTTCCTCCCTTTTTTAGGTATCTTTGTTATCAGGCACTTAACACAATCTCTTTTGCAAAATTTGCAGTCTTACAAATCTTGTGATACTTGTTTCTTATGGATATCTGGTTCAGACCCAGGGCAAGAGGGTTCTGATAATTTTTAAATGTGAAAGAGAAAGCTAATTATTTCTGTCAGATTTAGTTTTCTGCACACAGTTTTTCCTGCTGTGTTGGTTTCTGAGTAATTTGATGCTGACTGCCTTGTGCTGGGTCATCTGTGAGACATGGAGCCTCATGTTACAGAGCTGTATTTCTCCATATTACTTGTAATGTAAAGCAGGCTCTGTCCTTTTTAGGACTTCAGATTGTTTTCTTTAGAAAATTAGTTGTGAATACCAGCGCAAGGGAATTAATTTTAAATGGCAAAACGTGCTGTAATGATGTTTTTTGGGGCTTCTCTGATGTCATTTCTTCTTGATAATAGTAGAACATGGAGGTGTGTGCCAAGGTGACTTCATTGATGGCCTTGCAGCGCTAGAGCTTATTTTCCCATCCTTGGCTTAAGAGAAACCCAAGTTTAACTTGGGACATATTGCAGCATAACTATTTCCTGGGTGTTTCTTGATAGAACTGACAGAGGAAATGAGCTGCCTTTGACTTTATGCCCCAGAAAACATTTTAGTGACTATAATTTCTTACATGAAGATATGTTCAGTACTGTTAGCAGACATAGGATGATAGGATACATGCCCTGCTTAAAAAAATTTAAAGGTGAAACACATTACATTAATTTGAATAGTGGAGAATATATTGGAAACAATATGTTCCTTTCATAAAAGCATTTTGAAACTTGGAAAAAAATTGCTGTTGATTTTGGCTTTCCATTGACTTCATTGGGGTGGTATCCCTGTGCTGATAGATGACATTCTTTTGGATGATCAGTGTCTTAACTATATGTAGTAGAAATATAGTTGAATTTCGCAAACTACAGAAACTATTTGAAATTCCTAATTTCTGAGCCAACTGTTTTGAGGAAATAAAATTCTCAAAGCACTGTTTTCAGTGATAAATTGTAGATCATAATTCACCTATCTTTAATATTAGGAAAAATATTTGTGTTTATTTTTAAAAGTAAATACGTAATGGTTCAGGTTTTTGCCTCAAACTTTTAAGTAATACTGACAAATATTGTTTAGTAATTTGGATTTTGTCTTTTAAAGGACTGGTAAGGTTGCTTTGTATTTCAAGTTACCTTTAAAATAGTTTGTGATCTGTTATTGTAGAAGTTGCTAAATAAGTGTACAGTTCCCTGATGTGACATTACTTTTGTGTGTTTACCAACATAAATCTTCTCCTAAAAGATGAAACAGTGAACTCTTACGTTCTGCAGTACAAACTGAAGTCTTTACAGGCTAATACACAATATACTGTTCAGATCATGGCAAGCAACAAAGCTGGTGGAACCACTGGAGAGCCAAAAACCTTCAGGACTTTGAAATTTGGTAAGTAATAATCCAGGTTAATTATTATTATTTTGAAAAATGGGCTCGGAAGTAAGAAATACAGGACATTGTTGTTTAGGCATTTGTTAACTTCTATATTTTTTTAGGTAGTGTTGAACAAAAGAAGGAAGAACTGGCAACAGTAGTTGGATTTAATTTAATTTCATTGACAATCTCACAGAT
>VZTB01008906.1:69004-110203 GCA_013397245.1 Thryothorus ludovicianus | reverse complement strand
GGATCCCCCCTGCAGGCAGGGCTGCAGCAGGAGGAGCTCCTGGATCCATCCGGGAGGGAATGAGGACTGGAACAAGTGGGGTGCACTGCTGGCAGGGGGGGAGTGGTGCTGAAGGACAGGAGGAGGCACAGGGAGTGAACCTGGGGAGTGCATCCTGAGGAGACAGTGAGCCCAACCCCTGTGAGGAGCCCTGGGGGAGCTGGGGGCGCTCAGCTGGAGAAAAGGAGACTCAGNGGGGTTGGACTGAGTCGTGGAGAATCCTTCCAGCCTGGGGATTCTGGGATTCTGTGAGCCCTGTGTGTTCCCCAGCCATGAAGCAGCAGGTCAGGGGCTGCCCTGGTGTTTGCCCTGACCTCTGGTGCCTGTGTTCTGGGCAGGTGCAGCCTCTGTTCCCGACGCCGACGCCGCGTCCCTTCCCGCAGAGAGGGCAGGGACTGTCCCTGCTGGAGACACCAAACCTCCCCAGGCTCCAGGGGCTGGAGCTGCTCCTGCATCAGCAGCCAACCCTTTCCAGGCCACGGATGTGGGGTTTTCTCCTGCACCTCCCAAAGGTGTCAATGACGTGGCCACCCCGGGGACAGAGCTCGGCTTCGCCCCGGCAGCAGATGCTGGATCCCACTGTGGGGGGGGTTTGGGATTTGCTCCAGCAGAAGATGTGGAGTCCCACCAGACCGTGGATTTGGGGTTTGCCNGACCGTGGATTTGGGGTTTGCCCCAGCAGCAGATATGGAGTCCCACCAGACCATGGATTTGGGGTTTGCTCCAGCAGCAGATACGGAATTCCACCATTCCGTGGATTTGGGGTTTGCTCCAGCAGCAGATATGGAGTCCCACCAGACCATGAATTTGGGATTTACTCCAGCAGCAGGTGTGGAATCCCACCAGGCCATGGATTTGGAATTCTCTCCAGCAGCAGATATGGAATCCCACCAGGACATGGATTTGGGGTTTGCTCCAGCAGCAGATGCAGAATCTCACCATGCCTTGGATTTGGGATTTGCTCCAGCAGCAGATAACAAAGCTCAGCACCTCAAGGGCTCTGAGTTTGGCCCAGCAGCAGATGCAGAGTTTGGCCCAGCAGCAGAAGTCAACCACCACCATGCCCTGGATGCTGGGTTTGCTCCTGCAGCTCCAGCCAAGCCTGTCCCTGCTGTGGACGCCGGGAACGTGGCAGTGGAAGCTCAGCCTGTCCCTGCAGCTGCCCCCAGGACTGCTGTGTCTGGGGAGCTGCTGACACCTGAGGCTGCCCTGCAGCCAGACAAGGCTCCTGCAGGTGAGTGTGCCCAAATCCAGAACCCCAGTCACGGAAATTCAGGTTGGAAAAGGCCTCTGAGGTCATGGAGCACCTGGAGGAGAGCTCAGCTCTGCTCTCAGGACACACAGGAAGTGCTTCACGGGGATTCTTCACTTGTAGAACATAAAACTAGAGGGTTTTAATGATTCTCTAGTTTTCATTGGGCATTCTGAGCAGTGCTGAGTGGCCTGAGGACAGCCATGGAGAGGTGTTGGCTCATCCCCGCTGGTGCTTGGCTTTGTGTCACCACCACCCTCAGCCCTCCCCAAAATCTCCCAAATCCTGTAGGACACAGAGCTGACAAACAGAGGCTCTTGAAAACAATTTCTGAAGAGACTAAAAGGCATGGTGGCTAATTTTGGGGCCTTTCCTTGGGATGACTGTAGGAGTTGAAGTGCTGGGAGGGGCCTGTGTGGTTTTCCCTGTGCAGGTTTGCTCTGTGAATTTCTCCAGGGACACCCTCCCTCTGCAGGGAAAACTGCTCTCAAAATTCTCTTTGTTTTATATTTATATTTATTAAAATGCAGCAAATAGTCCTGGGCAGAAGCAGCATGTGTGGATTGGTTGTGGATGGAGTTGGAATGAGATCTTTTTTCTTATCTTCTAATACTCTTTAATTTAATGATGAGAATAAATTTCAAGAGAGAAATTTTAACAAGAAATGTTACTGGAATGTAGTGGCTGAGAGGCCCAGGTGGGTGAATGGAAGTGCAAAACCATGCAGGAAGGTAGAAAAATCCTAAAAACAAGGTTTGGAAAGTGAGGAAAGCCTTGCAGAAGATAAGAAATTAGGCGAGGGAGTGATTTTTATCTTCTTTAATCTGAGCTAAATTTAAACCCAGGAATTTTTACTCCTCACATTCCATTTGCAGAAGCAACAGTGAAGGTGGAGGCGGAATCCAAAGTCCCAGAAGTTTGTGTGGATCACTCAGAGAAGATGAAGGACAGGAAACCCCCCCCAGATGAGCACATTCCTGGGAAAAGCAACCAGCAGCTGGAGCCAGCAGGTGGGAAAAGCAGCCAGGGCAGAGCCCCAGCAAAGGACAGGCCCCTCTCATGGGTTTGGCACTAGCCAGGTGCCAGGGCACCCTCTGGAATATATTCCCTCAGTTTCTGCTGGGACATAGGGCCAGGAAAAGAGCAGAACAGGCTTAAACTTAAAAATAATAAAATCTTTATTAACTAACATTAAAAGGGGAAAAAAGAGAACAAGAATGGAAACCTTCAAAACACTTCTCCTCCCACCCACTGACAACATAAAGAGACAAAACCTGGGACTTGCAGTCAGTTTACCACCCCTAGAATAATGATTTCTCAATTTCCCAAGGGAGAGGAATCTTCCTTGAACACCACAGAGCTTTTCCACAAGATAACAGTTCTGTGCTCTCACACTTCCCAAATGGGGAAGGGAAGGGAAGGGAAGGGAAGGGAAGGGAATCTGCCATTGTGAAGCCCCTCCCCTGAGGCATCCTTCCTTCTCATGGGCCATATCAGTTTATTAGGGTACAGTTTAAGGAGGCCTTTTCTAGTATAAAACAAGAGTTCTCTTCCTCTATCTCATGTTCATCTTGAGAAACAGAGATCATCTTCTCTCCCTGGGCAGAGGGCATCATCTCCCTCTCTCTCAGTTTTCCTCTGTTCAAATTTCTCCATTAAATCACAATTGCATCAGCTCACAGCTCTGACTGGAGTTTTGCATCCCCCTAAAAGCATCTCATATGTTACAGGGTGTTCAGTCCATTCTCTATGGCCTCACATGAGAAAAAAAANTAGTATAAAACAAGAGTTCTCTTCCTCTATCTCATGTTCATCTTGAGAAACAGAGATCATCTTCTCTCCCTGGGCAGAGGGCATCATCTCCCTCTCTCTCAGTTTTCCTCTGTTCAAATTTCTCCATTAAATCACAATTGCATCAGCTCACAGCTCTGACTGGAGTTTTGCATCCCCCTAAAAGCATCTCATATGTTACAGGGTGTTCAGTCCATTCTCTATGGCCTCACATGAGAAAAAAAACAGGCAACTCCTTCAATCTTCCTTCCAACCTCGGATTCTCTGTCTCTCCTGACATTAGATCTCATTCTGTGTCTCCTCACATCTCATTTGGTCTCTCCTTTCCCTCACTCAAGCAGGATTCATGTTTTGGAAGTTTTATCTTAGCTGAGTGTGGCCTCCCCTGCCTCTCCAGCTCAGCCCAAGGCTGAAGGGAAGGGGTTCTTCTCCCTCCCAACTGCAGAACAAAAATGAGCTTTCCCAGGCTTTGTTTCATCTTGGACTGTGATATTCACACAAAATGATCTCCATTGGTCCAGCAAAGTGCCAATCTCAAAGGCAGCCAAACCAACACAGCACCAAACTGGGCTCTCAAGGCTTTTGGGGTCTCAGGTTTTTGGGGCTGCCATTCACAGAATTTGTCCTTTTCTTCCCCCTGCACAGTTGTTGCACCAATGCCTGTCATCGTTCTCCTTTCTATTTAAAATTGAAATAAAATTAATTACAGAGAGAACTGCTCTCCCATGTAATTATGCCTTACAAATTAAAACTGGCTATAATTATGCAGAGTGAGGAATGTTGTGGTGGCTGTGTGGATGTATTGTAAGGTATAGATGAATACAAGATGATCAGCATTAGCCAGGGACTCCAGGCTGATAATGGAGTTCATTCTGGATTTGAATTCCCAGTGGGAAGCTGGGATAGCCTGAATTGGGTTGATTACAAAGAGGGAAAGACCCAAACAAACCTCACCCTGTGCTTAAGCCCTGAAACAGCCCCTGCTTCGTGTCCCACCCCCACCCTGGCATGTGCAAAATATAAAAGTGCTGCTGCAGTGGGATTGTGAGGAGATGAAGCAGCCATGTCTCACAGCCCTCATTCCTGTCAAACACAAAATTAACCCCTTAGCAAGGGCTGGGGCTTAGCTGCAGGCTGCCTCTGCTCCTGAGACCTGACGCTTTCTGTTCCTGTCTTTCATGTTCCAGCTGAAGCCAAAGGAGCACTGGAAAATAAAGAGCTTCCAGAAAAATCTGCTCCTGCTGAGAATGGTGAGACACAAAAGGAGGAGGCTGAGCACAACCACGTGGAACCTCAGGAAGGGAAAACCCTGCAGGAGCCCACAGGTAGGATAGAAATCATAATATGAAAAATAATTCCTCATGGAAACCTCCTCTGGGAACTCTGCACCTTCTGCTCCTGGCTGTGGGGCCACCTGGGCCAGCAGAAATGTCTTGGTGTGGCTCTCAGTGCCCCTGGTGCTGGGCTCCCCCTTCCCCTCGGATCCCTGCCCTCTCCAAGGCTCTTTTCCCTCCTTGTTCAAACTGAAAGCCCAAATCTGTGTGCTCTGAGTGCTTTATCACTGGGGCTGGCTCACAGCTGTGCTGCAGCATTGCAGAGCTCCTCATGTCTCTGCCATCAGCACTGCCTTTTATTCTGCCATTGGAAAGGACTGTGAATTCTCACGAGGCTGTTCCCAGGGAGGATCTCCTTCCCAGCCGAGCTGTAATTGCCAAAGGAAGATGTGATTTCCTCCTGCTCCACTGACCCAGCCTCCAGAGGAGCTGGTGCTGCTCACACTTGGTGTGGAGGAGGATTTGTGGGCCAGGGCTAAGTGACAAACGACTGCTCCTCTCCTCAGCTGAGGGATCCCCAGGGACACAGCAGGTGACCTTGGGGCAGAGGCTCTGCCTCCCACTGCTTCCACCCTGGGTGCTGGGGAAACTTGGCTCTCCTGCCTCCATCTCTCTTCCCATCTTCCCACTAAACTTCTGTTTTCCCACTCTGGAAGGATGCCAGCTAGAGATATAAAAAGGCTCTCTCTGATCTTGTCTTGCTGAGACAAAATGGATCCTTAATGCATTTTTTAAAAAGCAATGGCATGTCCTTACAAGAACTGGTGCATTTTGGTGGGGTAAGAGCCTGTGTCAGATCTGTGTTTAAATAGCCCTGATGTATGGATTTGGGGTGGATTACACAGGTGTTGGGGTCAGTACCTACCCCAGCCCTCCTGGGGTGGCTCTGGTGTGGTTCCAGTGCTGGGAAACCCTGCCCATCTGCCTTGTGTGGCCTCTTGGAGAGGGCTGCTTCACTTAGAGAATATAGTTATTATTTCTTTTATCAAGCATAGAGTGGCCTTGATGTTTGAGCAGGCTTCCTGTATTCCAGGTCTTCCCACTGCACAAGTCAGGCAAGCTCCCAAATCCAGGGACCGTGGGTTTGGCAGAGCAAAAGCTGCCCCGGTGCCTCTCACAGATGTGCCAGAGGAGCATCCCATAGGTCTCCCACAGCAGAAGAGTCCTGAGCCCAGAGCAGATCCCTGTTCCCCAGTGGAGCTTGGCTGTGGTGCTGGAACATCCCCTGGCTTTAGGGTTCCTCCCAAAAAGGCCACCAGTGTCCCCACGGAGCCTGTGGAGAGCTGCAGAGATCCCCCCCAGGAAAACTGGGATTTGGAAGGCGCCGTCGTGAAGAAAAAGAAAAAGAAACCCAAACAAAGGAGAAACCAGCTGCCAAGAGGGATGGAGTTCTGGGATGAGAGTTCTGGAGCAGCCCCCAGAGCTGCCTTTGGGGTGGGATGGCAGAGCCCAGACGGGAGTCCCGGGACGCCGGCGGGGAGCAGAGCTCTGGATGTGCCAAAGGACGTGAAAATAACAACGGGCAGGCAGATCCTGGATGAGCCAAACGCCTCCCCAGTGGGACTGCAGGGCCCAAAATCTGCTCTGGTGGGTGCCAAAGCCAGGGAGGAAAGGAAACCAGAGGGGAGGAGAGGTGACAGCTGGGTGCTGCAATCTGAAGGCAAAAGCACAGAGGATCCCTCGGAGCAGGGGGGCAAGACTAAGGTGGGGGAATCTGCTACAGCAAAGGGACCCCCCAAGCCCATGGAGGGGGATTTGCCCAAGAAAAATGGGAAGAAGGAGGACAAGGAGTCAAAAGGTGCTGACCTGACAGCCAATCTGAGCAAAGCAGAAACTCCCTTACAGACCAAACCTTTGGAACTGTCCCTCTCTCATAAAAATAAGGAGCCTAAAACCCCATCTCCAGGGCAGGAAGCACCTGGTGAATCCATTCAACCTTCTGTCCATCAGCCTTCCCTGGAAACAGCAGCCAAGAAAAACTGGGAAAAAAGCAAAGGGGTTGAAAAAGAATCCCTCAAACAGCCTCACCTGGAGGCTGCAGCTGAGGAAGACAAGCTCCCTACAGAGCCAAAGGCAGCTGGAGAAAGTAAAGCAGGGTCAGAGGGAGGACTGAAGACCCCAGGAGATGCTCCTGGAGCTCCTGTTCCAGCCTTAGTTTCACCAAAACCTGGAGAGGTTCCAGCTGAGCAGGGCAGAGGGGCTGAGGGTGCTCCCAATGCTCCCAAACATCCCAGCCCTGGGCAGGCAGGGGACAGGGGGGTGGCTGCAGATTCCCCAGATGCAGACAGAGGGAAAGGGTTCCCTGCTGGGAAAGAGCCCAGCTTGACCCACGGCGGGGACAGGCCTAAAAAAAAACGGGGTGAAGGGAAAGGCAGAAGAATTAAAAGCTTCTCAGAGCAGATGATGTTCTCAGAGGATGGAGGCAAGTTCAGTGATGGAGGGAGGGCAGATGAAGCTGGAAAGGAACGAGTTTATCCTGAAAATGGCCAAGGTGTTCCTGCCAGAGGACACCCATCAGCACCAGCCTGTCCTGCAGACAAGCCCAAAAAGAGAGGCAGCGATGGAAGGAGCAAAAAAGGGGAAAGGAGCTTTTTCCAGCAGCCTTTCCTCGGGGATAAGATGGACCCAGGGAGTTTTCCTGAGGCAGCTGATAAGGTGAAGGAGGGCAGTGATAAGGGCAGGGAGGGGGGCTGTGTCCCTGCTGGGGGCTTGCAGGAGAATGCAGCTAAAATGCAAAGCCCAATTGAGCTGGGGCCGGAGAAACCGAAAGAAAATGCTGGGAAAGGTGAAACAGCTGATTCAGGAGCTTTAGACCAAGCTCTACTGCTGGAGAAGAGCAGAGAGGAAGCCAAAACTGCTGCTCTGGCTGCCACCATGAGCCCCACACAGCAGGTGGGTTTGGCTGGGAAAGGCGCTGAGCCCGCCAGGCTCGGCTCAGCAGAGAAACCCAGGAAGAGGAGCAGTGATGGGAGAAGGAAGGAGCCTGAGAAAAGCCCCTGTGGGCAGGCAGCTGTTCTGGGTGCTGGGGGGGATCCCAGCCAGGAGCAGGGGGCTGGGAGCAGGGAGGAGATGAGCTTGGGGAAGGAGAAGGGGTCTGGTTTGCAAAGAGAGGGGCTGGGGAAGCCCCAAATCCAGAGTGGCAGTGGGAGCTTCTCTGAGCAGCCAGATCTGTCAGGCCATAAAACAGAGACTTCAGAGCCAGAAACAGGCAGTGCTGAGGCAACTGGGGCTGTGAATAAAGGGAAGGAAGCAGATAAATCCCAGCCTCTCCCAGAGCACAGGGCAGGGGTGCACAGTCCTGCCAGGGAGCTGGGGATGGACGAGCCCAAGAGTAGAAGCAGAGATGGGAGAGGCAAAAAGGCTGAGCCTGGGCTGGGGCCAGGGGACATCCCTGCAGTGGGACATGTTCAACAAACTCAGTCTGGGAAGGGCAAAGAGAACTCCAGGGCTGCAGTGGCACTGCTGGGTCACCTGCCTGATCCTGCCAAGGTGCAGGCTCCTGCTTTGCCTCTGGAGCCAGGGAAATCACACACAGGTGCTGAAGAGAAACACACAAAGGGGGAGCCTGACCCACAGCAGCCTTTTCTGCTGGAGCATAAAGCAGGAGCAGGGATGTTCCTTCCTCCTGGCCTGGAGGTCAGGGACAAAGCTGAGGCAGGAGGTGCCAGTCCTTGCAGTAGGAATAAAAATCCTGTTCCAGAGCACCCAGCAGTGTCAGATCCCAGCCTGGCCCCAGTCACCGAGAGATCTAAAAAGAGGGGTTATGATGGAAGCAGTAAAAAGGCTAAAAATGCCTCCAGGCAGCCTGTTCCTCTAGAGGCAAAAGCAGGCAGGAGTGAAGCACAGGCTCCCGTGGGATCTGGGCTGGAATGTGGCATGGGAGACACAGATTTTGTAGATGAAAACAGAAACATTAAAAACTTCCCCACTGGCCCCCAAAGGCTTTGGAATAACAAAGGAAGTGACTTCAAATCCATGTCTCAGACCACAGCAGGTGATGGGGGAGATGCTCCCTGTGGCCTCCCAAAGCAGAGAGAGGGGGGTGCAGGGACTGGGGGCCTTCCTCCTCCTCCTTCTCCTCCTCCTCTGGAAGCTGTGGCAGAGAGAAGCAGCAAGGAGAGAGAAATGCAGACCCAGAAATGTCGGGAGCAGCCCCTCAGCCCAGGACACAAAGAACCTGGAAAAGAGCTCTCCCAGAAAGATGGGAAAAGCAGAGAGGCTGCTTGCCAGGATGGCCAGCCCAAGGACAGAAACCAACTTTCCCTCGGGGCAAAGGTGGGTGATAAAGGAATAAAACCTGCTGAAAAAAAGCACAGCACTGCCAAGGCTCCCTCAGAGCTTCCTCAGGAGCTGGCAGAGCCAGAACACAGAGCAGCCCCTGGAGCTGCCCGAGGCACAGGGACACCAGAGACCCCAGGGAAGGGCACAGGGAGCATTTCCACAGCCCCTGCAGGGACCCCTGGGAGCACAGGGAGCATTTCCTTAACCCCTGCAGGGACCCCAGGGAGCACAGGGAGCATTTCCTTAACCCCTGCAGGGACCCCAGGGAGCACAGGGAGCATTTCCTTAACCCCTGCAGGGACCCCAGGGAGCACAGGGAGCATTTCCTTAACCCCTGCAGGGACCCCAGGGAGCACAGGGAGCATTTCCTTAACCCCTGCAGGGACCCCAGGGAGCACAGGGAGCATTTCCCCAGCCCCTGCAGATGTGTGCCAGGCTGTGCCAGGAGCTGGGATGGGCAGGAAAGCTGGAGGGGCTGAACCAGGCAGGGCCATGAGGAGTGAGCAGAGCTCACCCCAACAGCAGGGCACGGAGCCTGAGGCTGCTGGCCTGCATGGGGCAGCTGCCCAAACCCCCCAAAAACAGCCCAAGGAGAACAAAAAAGGTCCCTGGCAGCCTCCAGAGAGCCCTGCTCGTGCTGGTGAGGCTCTCCTGAAGGATGTTCCAGTGTCAAAGGTGGATAAACCTCAGGCCAAAACCAAAGAAAAGGATTCTCAAGACACAAAGACAGAAAGAGAAACTCAAGGTACAGCTAAAGAAAAGGAATCTCAAGAAATAACTAAAGAGAAGGAATCTCAAGAAGTAACTGAAGAGAAGAAAACTCAGGACACAACTAAAGAAAAGAAATCTCAAGAAATAACAAAAGAAAAGAAATCTCAGGACACAACTAAAGAAACAGAATGTCAAGAAATAACGAAAGGAATGGAATCTCAAGACATTACCAAAGAGAAGGAATCTCAAGAAGTAACGAAAGAAAAGAAGTCTCAGGACACAACTAAAGAAAAATCTCAGGACACAACTGAAGAAAAATCTCAGGACACAACTAAAGAAAAGGAATCCCAAGAAATAACGAAAGAAAAAGAATCTCAAGAAATAATGAAAGAAAAGGAATCTCAGGACACAATTAAAGAAGTGGAATCTCAAGAGATAACTAAAAAATCTCAGGACACAACTAAAGAAAAATCTCAGGACGCAGCCAAAGAAAAGAAACCTCAAGCCCCAGCTAAAGAAACAGAAGCAGAACGTGAACAGAAGGTGGTGAAGGAGGCAAAGAGAGAGAGAGTGAAGGCAGCAGAGCAGCTCAAGGGCTACATGAGACCCACCAAGGCCCGAGGGGTGGCAGCCCTGGTGGCCAGGCCAGCCCGGGGCACAGCCAGAGGTGTGTGAGTGCCCAGGGCCAGCCCCGGCTGCGTCCCTGCCTTGGCATGAGCGGGGCATGGGGGGTGCTGCTCTCAGGGCTGCTTGCCTGGCTCACGGTGCTAACCCCAGCCCTGGGGCTCGCCCTGGGCTCCTGGAATCCGCCGGGTTGAGCTCTGGAAATCTCCTTGGAGTTTTGGGGTCAAATTCGGCGCTTTTGGGTGTGAGGCTGCCTTGGCTTCTTGGCACCTGAGCTGGGGGGTGACAGTGGGCCCCGTGAGCTGAGGGACTGCCAGGGCAGGGACTGTGCAGGGTTTGGGTTTATCCCACCTCACACCATCTCCTCCTGCAGCTGGTTTGGCTTCAGCCTCCCTGAGCCACTTCATCCACAAAACCTGGTTCCTTCTGGAATCAAAACCTTTTCCAAAGCAGCTCTAAGGAAACAGTGGTGGGTGATGTGAATTTGGGGACTTTCTCCCTCTCAGGAGACTTTGGATGGGCTGGGCACCCTGGCTGTTCTCCAGGGAGCCAGGTCCCTGTGCTCGTAGGAAATGAGCTGGAATTCATCCCACAGAGCTGAATCCAGTTCTTAGAAATTCTGAAATACGGGTAGAGATGAAATTACAAATATTCTTGTACTTGAGCTCATTCTAAAGCTTCCTCAGAAAGAGTTGGCATCTCTGTGAACCCCACTCTGCCAGGCTGGGCTGGGAAGTTTCTCCCTGCCCTCAGGTGCTCTCTGTTTTTGCCTCGTCATCAGGCATGAAAAGTTTGTTGCTGTTCCTGCCGAGTTTCTTGTGCCAGTTTGCATGATGCAGCCACTAACTCACCAGACCCCGAGCTCCAGAGTGCCTTAACATGCTGCTCAGGTTTTTGAGAGGTTTTGTAATTTTAATGAGTGTTGCATAACCTGAAGTAGTTCTATTTTAGTGGAAGTGGTGTTCTCTGCATGAACTTGTGCCTGCAGAAGTGATGCTCTTTGGTGCATGATGCAACAAAACAAAGGGAAAGCTGAAGGCAGCATCTTTTACAAAACCAACATTTCTTCAAAGCCTTTCCATTGTCTGCCAGGAGT
The DNA here is from genome assembly GCA_013397245.1 of Thryothorus ludovicianus. Lineage (NCBI taxonomy): Eukaryota > Metazoa > Chordata > Aves > Passeriformes > Certhiidae > Thryothorus > Thryothorus ludovicianus. The sequence continues at coordinate 99,075 of VZTB01008906.1, read as the reverse complement.
TTTTGAAAGAAAAGCTCCTCCTGAATATCTTGCACAGGTAACAGTGCACGGATTGGAGGAGCCCTGGCTCAGAGTAGCATGGCAGCCTGTGAGTAAGTTGGCACAAACTTTGCACCTGGGAGTTGTCCTGATGTGAGTTTACTCAGGGCTTTGATAACCTTCCATTGCTTTCCTCCTTTCAACACTTTGTGGAGTTAACAGTTGGTTTGTTGGGGTTTTGAAGAGGAGCTCAGAATGCCCAGCTCTGAATTCCCGCTGAGGGTGCTGGCACTGCCCAGGCTCCCCAGGGAATGGGCACATTCCCGAGGCTGCCAGAGCTCCAGGAGCCTTTGGACAGCTCCCTCAGGGTGGGGTTGTTGGGGTGTCTGTGCCAGGAGCTGGGTCAGTGATCCCTGTGGGTGTCTCCCAGCTCAGGAGCTTCCATAGTTTTGTGGCTGAGCTTGTTCTGGAGCTCTTGGTGCTGTGTTCCCACTGAAGGTGCTTTGCCATCCCAGAATCCCAGGATCATTAAGGCTGGAGTCCTGTGCCCCATCCCCACCCTGTCCCCAGCCCAGAGCTCTGAGTGTCACCTCCAGGAATTCCTGGGACACCTGCAGGGATGGGCACTCCAGCCCTCCCTGGGCAGCCCTTTCCCAGAAATGCAGAAGCACGACTGAGGCTTTTGTCTCCATTTCCATCGTGCCTGCCCCTTCATGAACAGCTGTTCCAGGAGCTGCAGGCACCCAGCAGGCCTGGCTGCATCCCTCACTTGGCACGAGGGGTGTGCAAGTGCCCGGGGCTCTCCGAGGCTGGAGCCGGGAATTCGGAATTGGCGCGGCAGAAAAAGCCCCGAGGTCAGGGAGGGCAGAGGGACTGAAATCCCTGGGCTGAAATCCCTGGGCTGAATCCCTGGGCTGAGATCCTGGGCTGAATCCCTGGGCTCAGATCCTGGGCTGAATCCCTGGGCTCAATCCCTGGGCTCAGATCCCTGGGCTCAGATCCCTGGGCTGAATCCCTGGGCTGAATCCCTGGGCTCAGATCCTGTGCTCAGATCCCTGGGCTCAGATCCTGGGCTCAGATCTCTGGGCTCAGATCCCTGGGCTCAGATCCCTGGCTGTGGTGTCTGTGCTTGTTCACTGACAGGCAGTCAGGGAATGCTTCAGCTTGGAAAAGTCCAGCCTTTAACCCCTGCACTGCCAAGGCCTCCTCTGAAGCACATTCCCACACGTTTTGTGGCCATTTCCAGGGCTGTGGTTGCAGTGTTTCCCTGGGCAGAGCTGCAGGGATCCAGGACATGGCTGTGGCAGTCCAGGTGTCACACGGGCCCTGTGTCCCCTCCACGTGCCTGCCTGTGCTGCTGTTACGTGACAATGGCAGGCTCAGGGGGTTGGATCTTGACCTGTTGCCACACCTTGGCCAACACCTCACCTGTGACTGTCAGGCAGGACTGGGAGGCTCCTACTCCACACCTGATATCCTCCAGGATCCTGGAATGGGTTGGGAGGGACCTTAAGGATCAGCCAGTGCCACCCCTGCCATGGGCAGGGACACCTTCCATGATCCCAGGGTGCTCCAGCCTGGCCTTGGGCACTTCCAGGGATCCAGGGGCAGCCACAGCTGCTCTGGGAATTCCATCCCAGTCTCTCCCCACCCTCCCAACCAGGAATTCCCAGTATCCCACCCAGCCCTGCCCTCTGGCAGTGGAAGCCATTCCCTGTGTCCTGTCCCTCCATGTCTTGTCCCAGTCCCTCTCCATCTTTCCTGTTTCTTTCCCCTGGTGGGCAGGCAGTGATTTCCTCCCAGGTTAAGGCATTTTCGAGGACCTCCTGCTCAAGTTCAGTGATGAAATCTCTTTAGCCAGGCTCCCATGTCCTACCCTGTGTGTTCCAGGATAACAGGATGCTTCCCTAAAAGCATCAGCTCCTGTCTGTGCTGCTAAAATAGGTGCCAGTGTTGTGCTACAGCTCCCTCGGGAGTCATGGCAACTGTGATGCTGCAGATTCCTCTCTCTGACGGAAGTTGGATCCATCTCCTGTAAATCAGGCTTTGCACACTTCTGTAATTTTATTTTTTTTCTATTTTTGACTTTGCAGCTTAAGGAACATTGGCTGTAAGGCTGATGGTGCAACTCTTGAATTTAATCCCTTATCCCTCTTTTGGGTTTATTTCAGCCTCTCATTGTTGTCGTTGCCATTGGAAGAACTGCCCCAGAGCCTCCTGGAAAATTATTTTATACCTTTTAATGTCAGGAGGCAGCTGAGCTGATAACAGAAACACGACAGGCATTATCAGCCTTCACAACTGACTGAAGCTTTGTGTTGCCTCTTGTATGAATTGAAACTCAATTTGGGAATTTGGGATGGCAGTCAGGGTCCTAAATCCTGTGCTTCCAAGGAGGTGCCTGGGCTGGGTAAGGGGGGAAATGATGGAAAGTTTTCACTCGGCCAGGGTTGGGCTGTTGGGTTCTGATCTGCTGCTGACATCCCCCTTCCCTCAAGCTCTGTTTCAAAGGGAGACTTGCCAAAGATAATTTTTTTCTTCAATCTGTCCTTGAAGAATAGTCGATTTTAAAAAAAGAAATTAATTTGTTTCAGTGTTTGGGGGCTGTATCCTCTTATGGATTTCCATTTGCATAAGCTGTTCAGCCCAGGGCCAGCTCAGAGCAGAGCACATTGCACAACCACCCTGTGGTGCAGACAGCCTGCTCCTGAATTGCTGCCCCAAATGGGGGCTGGGGGGTCTCTTGGAGTGCTCATCTCATGCCTGGATCCCTCTTTCCCTCCATCCATCCCCATCCCTGTGGCTGCCTCCTGGCCCCAGCTCCTGCCAGGCTGTCCTGCTGCCCATTGCCACAGTCACCCTGTGGGATGCAGGGCAGATTTCTCAACAGTTTGTGTGCAAATTAACTGCATTCAAAAGAAGAAATGCCCATCCCTGTCTAATGACAGGATTTGCTTTGCTTTTGCAGCCACAGTGAAGCTCTTGCTGTAAATATTTTCTTTCCCTGCTTGGTTTCTATTATTTTAAGTGGGTCTAGCATTTGCACAGGAACCTTTCATTCATACCATGTTTGTAGCTCTCCTGTGGGACCCCAGACTGTAATTGGGTTTGTCTGACAGGAATTCATCAGCTGATTAACGCTGTGTTAATCAGGGCAGGGGCTGAAGGATGTGCAAGTGCAGCCAGTCATCCTGAGATCATCAGCACAAATGCAGCCGTGGTGCAGGACCTGCTAATAACAGAGCTGCTCTAATAATGCTTTAGAAAGGCTCAGTGTCATCACACTGCAGCCTGGTCATTAATTAAAGGCCTGTTAATTATCCCAGTGGGGTGTGTGAGGGCACTGAACCCCACGGGCTGTCTCCAGCCAGTTCTCTGTGAGTGTGACACGGATTTGGGAGGAGACCTTGGCCCTGAGCTGCTCCCCCTGCCCCTGGCCCTGCTGGGAGATTGGTTCAGCTGGAACAGAAGGTTTTGTGGAGGTGGTGCTTCTGTCCCTGGCTAAAAGCTGAGCTGAGCTTACAGGATGTTTTTCCAGAGGAGCAGCTCTGCAGTGCTGGGGGCCTCTGATCCAACAGGATCACAGAATCCCTGAAGGGTTTGGACTGGGAGGGACCCCAAAGCTCATCCAGTGCCACCCCTGCCATGGCAGGGACAGCTTTCACTGTCCCAGGCTGCTCCTAGCCCTGTCCAGCTGGCCTGGGGCACTGCCAGGGATCCAGGGGCAGCCACAGCTTCTCAACACCCCACCCTCCCAGCCAGGAATTCCCAATGTCCCATCTAAATCCACCCTCCTGTCCTGTCCCACCCCACAGCTCTCTGTTCTTTCGAGGTTGCCCAAAGCAGCTGGATCCCACTGCCTGTGCCCCTGGTTTTTCCCAGCTGGTTTTCTCCCTGTTGCACCAGTTTTGGTTTCTCTCCAGCTGGGTGCAGCCGTGCCCAGCTCTCCCTTGGAGCTGGCACCTGCCATCCTTGGCCAGCCTTCCTGAGCTTGATCTCCTTCCTTTATTTCATGTTCCTGCTCATCCTTGACACGATTTTCAAGAAAAGCTGGGAGTGAAACAAATCCGCTTCTGGCTGCAGATTCTGCCAGGCTGAGGCTGCTGGCCACATTTCCTTAGTGATGCTGTTCAACTTTCTGGGGAAATCTGGATTCCAAACCTCTTTCCCTGGCTGATGTTGCCAGTCTGTGGCTTGTGCATCATTTGGTGAACTTTGTGTTGCCTCTTCTCGGTTTCCACTATCAAATACCCCCACACTAAGCAAATATTGAGTTGGAAACTCTGTGAGTGTGTTTGGTTTCTGGTTTTGGCTGATCTCTGCTTTTTGCTCTAAATTCTCAAGGAGGATTTGATCTGTAAATGACCCGTCCTGTAAAACATGAGGCTGTGTTTAAGGTTTGTACAACTCCCCACCTTTGCAATGTTAAGCTTACAGCACAGGGGTCTGGTGGTGAGAATCTGAAATATTCCCCTTGAATCTTTAGCCTGGTTTCTTGCAGCCCGTGGGAAGAAGTGAGGCGTGAGTTGAGCAGGAGTGTCAGGCTGGTTCCACAACCCTGTGTGTGTGTGAGCAGGGGCAGGGGGTGTGTAAATCCCAGTTTCCTGGGCACACACAGCGTGTCCTGTGGCTCTGGTGGCTCTGATTGCTGTTCTTGGTGATAACTCTTAATTAGAGACCACACCAACGAGGCTGGCACGGAGGAGCTCATCATCCTGGAAAGGGATGTTGCCTTAGAAACCAGTGCAAGAGGCTGCACAGAAACGATTGTGTTAGATTAAAGCAAAAAAAAAAAAAGAAAAAAAACCCAGAGCATTAGCAGGGATAAGTAATAGCTTCGGGAGTGAAGCAAAAATAGAAGCACTAGGCTGATTCATCTGCTGAGGCTGGGAGGCTGCAGATTGGGTACCAGAGCTGACGTGGGATGTAGTGATCTCCGCCCGCTCCGGGGACTGGCACAGCCCAGTGCCACCTGGAGCAGCCCAGGGAGGGCACAGGCATCCCTTGGGGATGGCTGCCCTCGGAGAAGGATCCACAGAAGCATCCCAGCAGGTCTGGGTGGCTGCAGAGGGGGTCGGTGCTGGGACTGACACTGTGCTGGGCGTGCTCAGCATCCCGGGCAGGCTGATTTCTGTCAGCTCTACCTGCAAGGAAGGACAGGGCTTAAGGAGGATAAAAGGATGTGAACGGGCAAAATAGAGCCTTCCTCCTCTGGACCAGGCTGCTCTCACCTCTGGGAGGGAGTGGGGAGCCGGGGGCAGTGGGGGAAGCTCCCGTGCAGAAGCTGGGCTGAGGCCTGATTTACAGGATCCCGTAATGGTGTCACTGCTCCTGCCCCACATGAGAGGTGGTGGAGAGCCCAGAGCAGTGGGGAAACCCCAGATTCGGTACTTGAAGAGTAGGAAATGTTCCTGCATGTTGAACTGAGGGTAGAAGCCATAGGGGGGGCCCCTTTGAGGGTATCTGACTCCCCCTTCCAACCCAGCCCCACTCTGGTGAGACCCTCCCTTACCTGAGCCACCTCTCAAAATCTGCCCAGCTCTGTGTTCTGAACATCCTTCCACCCTCTCTGGCTCATCTTTGTTGACCAGTTTGCCTCCCAATTCTTCAGAGAATTTAAGGTTTGTGAGAATCTAAAGGAAGAACAGAGAGCAAAGCTCTGGTGGGAGAGCTGCTGGTTGCGAGTGGCCATTCCTGGCATTACACAACCACCGTGGCACAGCTTCAGAGGCAGAAATTCATAAATGGAAGTTAAGAGAAATTAACTGGGTAGAAGAGAGAGGCCAGGGCACTGGAACTGGGTGGGGGGGTCTGGGAGCAGCATGCTGTGGGCAGGAGGAAGCTGTTGGAAAGCTCTCAGAGTATGAACTCTGCATTACCTCCATTAACGTCCTGAGAGATTAAATACTGGATGACTTGGGAGATTTCTCATAGCTAAGCATTCTCTTGCTTCTGAGCATCCCAAGTATTGACTATGGTTCATTTCCTGCATTAGAAAATATTATTTAATAAAGCAGCAGCGGGGGCTGTTAGTGGCTGTGCACTGACATGGAGTCAGGCTTTTCTCTCCTGTGATGCAAATCCTTTCCATGATCCTGGGCTAGCCCTGAAATCAAAGAGGGTTTTCTCCTCTGTTAGAAATGGTAGATGTTTGCTTAAAAAAAAAAAAAAAAATCAAATAAAAAGCTCCTAGGTGGTTTCAAAGAGCTTCCCAGGGCTGCCCTCACTCCTGGGGAAGTGCTTTAAGGGATCTCTGATGGCTTGAGATTTCCTGTAAAAAAACCTTGGTTTGGATCGAGTGAGCGATGGAGGAATAACAGTAATTACACGGGATTAGAGGATCTCAGGGCCTGCCAGATTGGGGAGCACAGTCAGTACTTTCAGAGTGAGCAAGTGCTTGCAAACATTAGTCCTACATCAGGGAGGAGGGGAGCATGAGCCGGGAGCCGAGCGCCCGTTTCCCACAGCAAGACACCTCGGAATATTTTAAAGCAGAGAAAAATTGTTGAGGCTCTTTGAGAAGTGAAGGTTGTGGGTGGAACTATTCTGGTTAATTAGAGGCTGTCAGGAAAGATTCATATAACTTACAGTTCCTTAGTCATTGTTTTTAAATATAGCAGTGCCTTAAATCCCAAGCTTAAATACAAGCAGATAAATGTGTGGATTGTAGCATTTCTCACAGCAGGTTCAATTCAGGGGGCGTAGTGGAACTCGCAGGCTCTGGGTGTAAAAATACATTTCTCTCAGTTCAACTCGAGCAGGGGAGGCCTTTCCCATGAGCTCTAAGGACGTTTTCTCCGGAGTGGAGTGTGGCGAGATCCGGCATGGCTGATGTGTTGTGACCCTGGTTCAGAGAGCAAAATCTGCCTCCGTCAAGGATTAAGCTGCACCAGACACTTAAGAATAAAAGCTGAATCTGCAGTTTGGTGCTAATGCAGCCTCTGAGCCGCCTGCAGCCCAGTTTAACCAGGGGAATGGTGTCCAGATCAAGATTCCCACCTGAAGGAGTCCTGGGGGGTGCTGGAGCAGAGGTGGCTGAGGAGGGCACATCAGAGGGGATGAGGCTGGGTGGGGATGGATCAGCACAAAGTGTGCAGTGTTGGTGTGAATGAAGTGTGACAGAGAAAATTCACCTGCGACCAGGACAACAAGCAATGGAGTTCATATTTTTGTCAACTGGGGCACACGTCTGGCTTGTCTGGCGGATTCTGTGGACCCCAAAGGGCAGCTGTTTCAAAACACAGATATGTGGCGTCTTTACATCAGCTAGAAATATCCTGAGATATGTTCATGTTCCAAAAAAAATGAATTAATACGAATCTTGCTGTGTTTGAGACTCCAGGACCTTTCCAAACACATCCCATCCCACCCTTTTCAGCTTTGTCCTCTCGCTTATGGGAGTGATCCAGTTTGTGAATTGTGAAATCCTCATTACAGCAGGACTTGTGATCACTGTTGACTCCAAAAGAATATATTAAAATTCACAGAAAACAAAGCCCTTGAGCTGAAAGGGCTCATTCTGCACTGTGCTTCTGAGGCTGGGCTGGGGGGGGGCGTGTTCTGGTTTTCTTTGCAGGGGGAATTGCTGACCTTGTGTCCTGCGCGTTCTTGGAACGGCTCATCAGCAGGAATTGATACTGATAAAAGCATCGATCTCAGCAGAGTTGAGCCGAGCAGCTCAGCAGGAGAGGCTGAAATTCCCCCAAACACTTTCGGGACCCCCTCCCAAAGGCTGCTCACGGGAAAACCCTTCCCCTGAGCCGCTTAAAGCCCCGCCGGCCGCAGCGCAAGGGCCGTGCGCGAATTCCTGAGGATGCTCCACAAAAGGATGCAAACCTGCCGGTTCCTTTTGAACTAGTGGCTGGCTGCAGCAAGTGAAGGCGACGGCGCAGGGGGTGGGGAGTTCGGGGTTTGTCACGAATACCGGGGGCACGCTGTGTCGTCACGGCAGCCAGCCCGGCGCGCCGAGCGCTGCAGCCGCCAGCGGAGCCGCCGCGATGTCCCTGTCGAACCAGCCGGCAGCCCCGCTGTCCGAGTACAGCCCGCTGGGCAAGGGCAAGAGCCCCGAGAGCTTCCCGGCAGCCTTCCGCCGCATGGAGTCCCCGAAAGACTTCGGCAAAACCGAATTCGAGTGGCAGAGGACGGAGGGGAAGCTTAACGAGATTGGCTTGAGCGTGAACTCGGGGGGACCGATTAAGGACGGGCTCGTTAAGAACGCCGGTTTCACGGATGAGGACAAGCTCTGCTTCTTCGAGGGGAAACTAGACAAAGAGCTAAAAATAGCTCAGAAAGACAAAAGAGAAATTGAGGTGCCGGGCAAGAAATACCAGGCGGCTGCGGGTCACCTTGAGAGCTGGTCCTTGATTTCGGAGACGTTTCCCTCGGCAGAGGGGAACTTCGGGAACCCTAAAGCCACCGATTTCCGCGTGGGACAGGCGGGAGCCGAAAAACCCGGTCCTGGGCTGGGTAAAAATGAAGCCATCACCGACCAAGAGAAAGCCGTGGGAAAGGCAGGGATGGAGACCAAGTGCCAGCCGGAGCCAAAGCTGCCCCATCTCTCCGTGTCGGAGAGCGATCCCAGCAAGTACGGGAAGGAGCAGGAAATCAGTGTCTGGAACCCCAATTTCCACCCTATCCTGCCCAACGACTCGGGGTCTAAAGAAGCGGCCGTGAAAAAAGATGGAGCCCCCGGCTATTGTGTCCTGGGGATGGCTAATGACGGCTACGGGCACAGCGGGCTCTCGTCCCCCACTCCCGCAGCCAAAGCCGCCCCTCCGACCACCACCGTGGAGCTGGCCCAGGACGAGTCCAAAAGCAGCGACCTGAGCGAGAGCCCCGAGCTGGAGGAGGAGATGGAGGAGCAGCTGGGCTCTGAGGGCAGTTTGCTGGCCAGGGCTGCCCACCAGAGGAAGGCGATGAGGCGTGCGATGTCAGAGTGCTCTCACTTGTCGGTGCCCCTAACCCTTAACCTGGCCGATAAATACCCTGAGCCGGTGCTTAGAGAAGACGTCGCCACTGGGCTGCTCTCTCCGAATAGCAGCCTGACCCAGAGCCGCAGCCCCACGGCCGGCAAGCCCAGCGCCCCGATGAAGAGGTCCCTGACGGTGGCCGAGGAGCAGGCGGCCGTGGCCGGTCCCGCCGCCCCGCCGAGCCCCGGAGCGCAGCCCCCGGCCCCGCCGCGGGAGGAGCCGGCCGCCAAGAAGCGGGAGGAGTGGAACGGCAGCAACTCGCTCAAGAAAGAGCCGGGCAGCCCCAGCGTGTTCCACAGCAAGCTGGAGCAGATCCCCGAGCTCGGCAGCCAGGACAAAGAGCGGCAGGAGGCGGCGGGCAAGAGGGACAAGGGGAACGGCACCGCTGGAGCGCCGGCGCCCGATGCTCCCAAAAGCAAAGGCGCCGAGCCGGAGCCCGGCAAAACGGCTCCTCCGGAAAGGAAAGAAATCGAGGTCAGCAATGTGCAGAGCTCTCCGTCTCCCAAGCAAGGAGATTTACCACGTGATGGTATGTTACTAATTTTTACCTCCCCGGGCAGGGAGCAGACAGGAGCGGGGAAGCGCCGAGTGACTCCGGAGCCCGGAGGCGCAGGGAGGGCGGAGGGCGCACCTGGGAGCCCGGCACCGGCCGTGCTCGGCAGCCAGAACAAAGGATGGCTTCTTATGGGGAGAAAAATGGAGGGGAAACGGGGGAAATTAATTGCCTGGCTGGTTGCACTGCACCTGGTGCAGCAGCAGCTGTTAATGAATGGCTTGTTGGGATCCCAAACTTGAGCCGTGGCTTTTCAGATCCGTGGCATCCACAGGGGTCCGCAGCGGTGTCCCCCGGTACCCTCCTGCCCCCCGAGCAGAGGTACCCCCCAGTCACGAGCTGGGTTGTGAGAGCAGGGTGATAGCAAAGTTAAAACCTTTCAGCCCCTGCCAAAAAAATCTGCGGATCGTGCTTTTCCCGTAAGCTTCTGGCACCTTTTGCTGTTTCTGTTTGAGGGGAGCGCAAGAGTGATGGCTGGAATGATTTGTGGAGTTAAGCTCTTCCCGGTGCTGAAATTCAAAGTGGAATTTCCCTGTCACTTTCTGGAAGCTCTTTCCCAAACCCCCCCGTTTGAATGGAGCCGTTCCCGTTCCAAGGGTCAATGGCAGCTTGTTGTATTCTGTGGGGTTTGTTGTTTCAATGGTGCTGTGGTGTATGAGGTCACTCTTCCCGGATCTAAAATCTGTGAGAAGAGTAGTTAATCTTTGTTCTCCCGCCTGGAACAACATCTCTGTGTCCCCCTTGCCAGCCCCAGGCAGCAATAAACCTGCTTTTCTCCCAGATTTTGGATGCGACGACGGTGTTTGTGCTTTGTCTGTCGCCCGCGTTAACGAGAGGAGAGAAAATGTGTCAGGGGATAAAGACAAAAGATTTGCAAGAGAATTTCTGCATCCTTTTGTAGCCAGCTGGTTTGTCAGTCCCTCGGAGGACTGATGGAAGAAGGGAACTGTCACGTTGTCGAGGGAGGGGAGGTGAAGCACAGGTGTGCAGAGGGCTGAGCTGCTCAGGTGGAGCCCCAAAACACTTGGGGTGAGCCGAGCTCTGTGAGCAGTGCCCGAGGGGCTGTGCTCACACGGCCCTGGCTCTGTTCTCCTCTGGGTTCGTGGTGTGTGAGTGACACCCCATGGTCACTCAGGAGCTCTCCCTGCCCGTTCTGGGCTCTGGTCATCGCCCTTCAGCCAGCGGTCACTCAGCTCTGCTCAGCCTAACGAGACCTCTGCTTTCTATAATTTATTTAAGATGCTTCAGGTCCCAGTCTCACCTTTGGGGAGCTGTGGATCGAGGTTTGGGCAGTACAAACCCCCCTCTGTGTTGTGTCTCACCTTTTCTCTGAACCACACAATCCCAGGAGGGGCTGGGTTGGAGGCACCTCGAAGCCCATCCAGTGCCACCCCCTGCCGTGGGCAGGGACACTTTCCACTGTCCCAGGGTGCTCACCTTGGACTCTGCCAGGGATAGGGTGTTGAGGAAGGGGAGATTTTTCCCTTTCCATCCTCTCAGTGTTCCCTGGCTCCTCAGGGTTGGCTCGAGGGACAGATTTGGAGGAGCTCAGGTAGCCGTGGCTGAGGTGGTGGCAGCACCCCAGGAGTGCAGCCCTGGCTCCTGGGAGCCTGAGCAGGGCTGGCAGCTCCTGGCAAGCAGGTGGGAGCCACTGGCTGCTGCCCTGTGCTGCTCACAGGGAGCTCCTGGCTCGAGCCAAGGCTGACAGGACACACCTGGGGACATTCCCTTGGGCTCAGGTCAGAGCCTCGTGTTCCGTGGTCACCTGGGCTTCATTTTGTACCTGAACATTAAAGGGTCATCAGTTGTGTTGGGAACTGAAGCATGGCAGGGGTAAAGGGATGTTGGCAGCAAATGTGGAGCAGAAAAAAACCCAAAAATTCTGTATTTGTGCACACCTTTCATGTCAGTGTTCTCGGGGTGAAGGGGTTTGCTGACATCTTTCACATCTTTCATGTCCCAGATTTTTTGGGGTTTCATGACATCTTCCATATCACAGATATTTTGGGGTTTGCTGACACCTTTCATGTCAGTTTTAGGGGTTTACTGATCCTTTTCATGTCCCACCTTTTTGGAGGTGATGGTGTTTACTGACACTTGCCCTGACAGCAAGATTTAACTAAAAGACAAATCAGCAGCAAGGTTCATATTTTGAGAACCCCAGTTTGGCTTGGCTGGTGAATTCTGGCAGCTGTTTGAGAGCCCAGATCTGTGGGATCTTTAAATCAGACAGACATTTAAACCCTCATCTGAATGGATTGACATGTTTTCCCCAGAGGGGCTGAGCATCAGTGATGGAAAGGTCACTGAGATGGGAGTGCTCCGGGTGTTCTGGCTGGGTTGTGTTTTGCAGATGGTTTATTTGGATTGCCAAGGGTTTTTTAGCATTTGATTTAAAATTTTGCTCTCATTATCTTTATTATAAAAGCTTGTTTGTTGTCCTTACAACCACAGGTCTGGGTGAGCTGATACAGAGATAACTGAGCTGGCAGAGCCCTCACAGGCATGAATGTCATAGAATTTTGCTACTCTTTGTAATTTTTACTCTTTTAATCTCTGGATTTATCCTCTCCTGGAAGCCAACAGAGCAGTAAAGGCAGCTAAATGTTTTCTGTATGTTTTTGCAGTTTAGAGGATTTTCAGAACTCAAGAGAAACCCAACAGAAATTCCTCAGATGCTCCTGAAAAGCTTTTAAACTTTCTGTGCTGAGGATTTTTTCCTCTCCCCTGTTAATCAGCAGAGAGGTGGTTGTAGTAAAAATAACTGCCCTGAGCAGGCAGTGCTGGCTGGAAGGTGGAGCTGGTGCTAAATCCATCCTGTGCATTCCATTTATTTCATTCACAGCTCAGCTCCCCTGTCCTGAGAGCCCCACCAGCCTCATCTTGGCACTCACCTTGCAGCTCTCCATCCAGGCAGAGTGCTCAATGGATCCATTTTATCTGACATAAAGGGGTTTTTCCTGCTTTTTGTTAACCCTCTCTGTTTCTGCCTGCTCTGTCTGTTCTCCCTGGCCTCACACTCACATCTGGGGTAACAAATTCTGTCACTTTTCATCCTAAAAATGCTTTAAAGAATTGTGCAATCTGATCCCAATCATTTGTATGGGATCTCCACTTAAAGCAGGCTTCCTTGGTTCTGCCCACCCAGGGCTGTGGGATTTTTTTGTTAAATATTTTCTCCTCTCGTGTTCTTTTAATAGAAAGAATAAGTAGAACTGTACATAAAACTTTCCTTCTTTGCAGACAGGTGGGTTTTGGCATGATCCCAGAATCCCAGGAATGTTTGATTGGAAGGGACCATGTGGTGGTGGCACGTTTGGTTTCTTTTCAGTTTAATTTCCCTGTGAAACCTGCCCTGCAGGTGCTCCCAGCCCAGCCCCTCGCGTGCCCACGGTGGGTATTTTCAGATTAATCCTGATCAGGGCTGAGCCCCAGGACCTGCCCAGCTCCCTCAGCTCCTCAGGAGTCAAATCTCCCAGGACAAGTGGCCGTGTTGGCACTGGGGGTGGGTTTGACCCCCGCTCACAGCTGGGTGTTTTGTGATTTATTGGCATTTATTTGTACCCAGTGTCACCTCCAGCAGTGTCACTGCCCTGAGTGATGTCCTTCACCACTGCTGCCTTTCTCTCACTTTCTCACATCCCTGAAATCTTTTCTGCTCAGAAACACCAGGAATTGCAGGTTGGGTCTGTCACCCCCAACTCCAGCTCAGTGTTTGCATCACAAAACCATCCTGGGTTTCTCAGGTTTCTTTCTAATCCATGAAATCCAGCATAACTTCCAATCTCCTGAGGGATCTCTTTCAGCAGGACCCTGCTTGAGGTGAGAACAGAACCTGACTGCAGCAGCAGTGAGGGTGTGAGAGCCTGGCCTCAGGTTTGCCCTGGTTTAATTTGAGTCAGTGATGGCATCAGGAGTGTCAGCCCAGCCTGTGAGGAGCCACTGCAGTGCTGGGGCTGGGGCTGGCAGCTTCCTCACCACGGGAATTTAAAAGAGGGGAGGAAAGGCAGCAATGATTACAGCTGCTCTGTGCCTGGTTGGAATTGAGGGATACTGAGGAATCTCATTGGAATTCATTGGATCATTAATGGCAGCTTTATGCTTGAGTGTTCCAGGACAGGATTGTCTTTATTTTGCATTTTGATCAGTGTGGAACAGCAGTTTGATACCTTCAGACACTGAAAAGCTGAAGAGGGACTTTGGATAAAGGCCTGGAGGGACAGGACACAAGGAATGGCTTCCACTGCCAGAGGGCAGGGATGGGTGGGATACTGGGAACTGGGAATTCCTGGCTGGGAGGGTGGGGAGGGACTGGGATGGAATTCCCAGAGCAGCTGTGGCTGCCCCTGGATCCCTGGCAGTGTCCAAGGCCAGGCTGGACACTTGGAGCAGCCTGGGACAGTGGGAGGTGTCCCTGCCATGGCACTGGAGCTTTAAGGTCCCTCCCAACCCAACCCAGTCTGGGATTCTCTGAATTCCAGATAAATACCCTGGGTGTCCCCAGGCCCAAGCTCTGCTGCCACCTGGAGATTCCCTGAGGTTTCCCCAGCATTCAGAGCAGCTTTAGGGCCTGAAACAGGAATTTGGGCCCTGTTTGTCCCCTGCTCCTCCCTGGGTGTCCTGCCTGAGGCAGCTCCAGCTCAGGGGTGGTTTTGCTGCTGGCTCACTTTGGTGGGGAGGTGTCACTCAGAGCTGGGGCTTAGTTCCACTCCATGCCCTGTTGGATAAACGTGGGAGGCACTTTGGGTGGTTCTGATTTAGGATTTCTCTTGCTGGGGTAAAAATTGAGTCTCAACAATCCTGGAGCCTTAGGTTTACAAATGTAGGCAAAGAGGACACCTGATTTATTCTCAGTTTTTGATAATAAGGGAAAATGCACACATTGGCTGAGTTGCATTTGTTGCCAAATAAAATGCTGAGCCCTCTGTATTTGGGGCAAGCAGGAGATGTTGATTTGGACTTTTCTGGAGAGGAGGAAGCAGCTCAGGGTTGTATTTCTGCCCAGAGGAAGATTTGTGGTGTTTGTAGATGCTTTTCTCTAAGAGCCTTTCCCAGGAAGGCTTTTTTTGAGGGTGGGTTTGGGGTGCTGATGGGTGAGGAAGGAGCTGGTGCCTCTTGGTTCCACACGGGCAGGTTTGGTTCCAGGGGTTGTTTACGTTCAAGAGGGAGAGTAAAGGCAAGGCTGGTCATTGCCTTATTGCTTAATCTATTTCTCTTAATGGATTTTCAGCTGATGACTCTAATCCCGATGAGAATTATGGAGCTGTTTCATTGAATGATGTTTTAGTTCAGCTTAGGCTGCTGAATATCCCTCGTGGGGATCTGGGGATGATGCCTGGCCTGGTTCACGTTGGGCTGCAGCTATGGCCAGGGCAGGTGACACAGGGACCTGTCACACAGCATTTAGGGAGTCACAAATATCCGTGGAAATGCTCCCTTCTTAGAGGGAGAAAGGACTCCTGGGAAAATGTGGGATATCCTGAGGAGGAGGGACCCACAGGGGTCATTGATCCAGGCCCTGCACAGACCCCCCAAAATGCCACCCTGTGCATCCCTGGGAGTGCTGTCCAAGGGCTCCTGGCAGGGTTGGGAATGTTCCCATTCCTGGGAGCCACCCTCGGGGTGGGACATGAGCTGCAACAGCCCCAAAAAGCAGATTGGGGTCTCAGATCCAGCCTTTGCCTGCCTTGGTGCCAGGAAACAGGAGCAGTTCTGGCCTTTTGAGAGGAGCCTAAGGTGGGTTCTGCCAGGGCCTTCCTTTTGACATGGGGATGGATTTTTGGGAGTGCTTGCCCTTGCTGCTGGTTGGTATTTGAGGAATAGCTGCACCCAGGCTTTGCTCCTGACTTCTGTGATTTATAAAACAGTGCAGTAACACAGTTTAGCTTCAAAAAGATCCTCCTGGGTGCATTTCTCTAAGTGCTGCTGCCTCATTTTACTCCTTCAGGGAACAGAGACAGCGAAGCTTTTCAGATTTCCTGCCTGTTGGGGTTTTTCACACACAGTTGCAGTGAGAGCTGTTACACAAAACATAGAAAGGTTTGTGTTTGCTCCCTCCTGGCTTCAGGTGCTCTGGATTTGTAGGATGGAGGTGGCATAAGGATGCTTTTGTGTGGCTTTCCTCCAGCAAGTGGAGTTGTAGGAATTCAGGCAGAGAGAGAACAAAAGAAAAACTCCATCAATTCCCTAATGTTTGAAAGAGGAAAGGGTCAGGTGAAGATACCTGGAAAACATTCCTGGTTGGGAGGGTGGGCAGGCCCTGGCACAGGTGCCCAGAGCAGCTGTGGGTTCCTGGATCCCTGCAGTGCCCAAGGCCAGGCTGGACACTGGGGCTGGAGCCCCCTGGGACAGTGGGAGGTGTCCCTGCCATGGCTGGGGTTGTTGATCTTTGGGGTCTCTCCATCCCAAACCATTCTGGGGTTCCATGGTTCCATGTGCTTGCCCTGGAGTGCAATGTCTCAGTGCACAGCTCACCCTCCAGAGGCACTCTGGGGTGAGAGGTTGATAAATAAAACATGGCAGGGGCCAAAGGAGACTGCTGAGCACAGAGAGGAGAGGTTGTGGTTGCTGTCTGAAAAGCCATCAATGGCAGGGGAGTTGTGAACAAGAGGAGACAGTTCTGTTTTTCCAGGATAAGAATATGGGTCAGCAAACAAAAATAGCAGCAGCAGCTGAGCTGAAAGCAAACCATGCTGGGTGACTTGTGAGAGATTTCAGCAAAGCTGTAAAACAGCTTCTGCCAGGAATTTGGGAGCTGTGAGATTTCAGTTTGGGTTTTTTTACCATGAAGGTGATCAGGTATTGGAGGGGAAGCCCCCAGATGTGGCATCTCCATTGTTGGAGATGTCAGAATAAGACTGAACACACCCTGAGCAGTCTGGTGTGGCTGGAGGGGGGGATTGGGGTGAGTGCCCTCCCCTCATCCCCTCCAGCCTGTGGGATGTGGCTGTGGGACAGGCACCTGGGGAACTGCAGCTGGAATTCACAGCCTGGGCAGGGATGTTTTCTCTAGGCATGGGTGGGATGGGTTTTTTTCTCCTTCTGGTTAGGAATTCTGTTTATAGTTCCCCACAATCAGGATTTGGCTTCAGGGAGTCACTGGAGGAGTTGTGGGCACCCCCTCCTGCAGCTGGGACAGGGGCTCTTAGGCTGGGCTGGTTTAACCCTGGCCTAAAGCCCTGTGCAAGCAGAGGGGCTGTTCCAGGTGTGTCTCCATGGATGGAGATCCTGGAGTCTCTCTGGGCTCCCTCCAGCCTGGGACTGCTCAGTGTTCCTGTGCCACCTGAGGGATGTCCCTGCTGAGGTCACAGGAGCCAGGATGGATTGGGCTGGAGGGACTCAGAGCTCATCCCATCCCACCCCTGCCATGGCAGGGACACCTCCCAGTGTCCAGCCTGACCTTGGACATTCCAGGGATCCAGGGGCAGCCACAGCTGCTCTGGGCGCCCTGTGCCAGGGCCTGCCCACCCTCCCAGGGAACAATTCCTGCCCAAAATCCCACCCAGCCCTGCTCTCTGGCACTGGGAAGTCATTCCTGCTCCTTCCCAAAAAGTCTGTCCAGCCCTGGCCCAGGGCAGGGGGGCAGTGCCTGCCTTGGAGGGATTTAAAAGCTGGGTGCATGTGGCCCTTGGGGACATGGGGCACATGTCCTTGGGGTGGCCTTGGCAGTGCTGGGGGTCCAGGTGCACTCCGTGGTCTGAGAGGGCTTTTCCAGCTCAGCAATCCCTGGCTGATTTGCAGGATGTGCTCAGAGGCTCCTCGGGACATTCTGAGCTGCCTTGGAGCTGTGCAGGAACCTCTGGGGAGAGCCTCAGGCTCCAGAGTGGGAAGTTTTAAGGAAATAAGGGACAGAGTGCTCCATGCTGAGCCTTGGGGGCACCTTTGGCCTCCCCACAGCTGATGGAGGAGCTGTTCTACCCTGTTCTTTTTGGGGAAATGGCTCTCAAAGCCATTGCCTCACCCACTTTGGCTGTGTTCTCTCAGGTTTTATCTCTCCTAAAGGTACCTCAGCTGTGGGTAGAAGAGGGGCAGCAAGCAGAGGAGGGAGAGTTTGAGGATAAAACACCTCAAGGGTCTCCTCAGGCCCCCAAGTTCCTGTTGCAGGTGGCTGTCAGCAGCCGGGTGGGGCTGGGTGTCCCTGCAGGAGCTGTCCCTGAAGGAGCTGTCCGTGCAGGAGCTGTCCCTGCAGGAGCTGTCCCTGTTCCATGTCCCTCCCCAGCCCAGGCCTGGCTCTGGGAGGCACAGATCCCTCATTGCTGGGCTTTGGTGGCTCACTCTGCTCGAGCAAGGCAAGCCTGACAGTCACATTTTCCATTTTTCAGACCTTTAGGATGACTGGTGCTGGCTTTTAGCACAAGGAGCTAAATCTTGCTTTTCTGGGTGTAGTTTTGATTTTGAAAAATCACCACTGCTAATTTATTCTGAGTCTTGCCCCCTCCAACTCCAGTTCTATCCAAACTCCACATGGTGGTGTTTGCTGGGTCCTTCATCCAGCCATGGCAAGTACCTGGTTTGTGGAGACACATTTATTTTAAAGTCAGACTTTTTAACTTGCTGGCTTTAGTGGGGCTTTGCCAGAGGTGGTTTTGGAGCTTTGGGCTCTGTGGGTGGTTTTGGCTGAGTGTGCTGCAGCTCAGGTTTGGGTTGGCCAATCTCACAGTGCACCAGGCACTCCCTGGATGGATCCACGTGGGGTAAATCTGGTGTGTGCCACCTCCAGCTGGGCTTTGGTGTGCTCAGCTCTGGCCCCACGGGAGCCTGGACAGCTGGGAATGGGCTGGGGCTGGCCATGGAGTGTGAGGGTCAGAGCCTGGGGTGAGGCTTTTCTGGGAATGCTGCAGAGTTTGAGCCCATGGATGTTCTGGAGAACTCTGGGTGTTGCTCTTACAGGAGACACAAGGTGCCTGTAAAACCCCAACCAGAATCCTGGAGTTTGGGGGTTTAGGGGGTGTTGTGGATCATTTGTCCTCACTGGAGCACTTCAATTCAGAATTCCAGGCTGGTTTGGGAGAGACCTCAAAGCCCATCCTTAAAACGGGGACACCTCCCAGTGTCCCAGGGTGATCCAAGCCCCGGCCTGGGGCACTGCCAGGGACCCACAGCTGCTCTGGGCACCCTGTGCCAGGGACAGGAGCCATTCCCTGCAGTGCAGCTCCTGGAAGTGGTGGAGACACCCCAAAGTGGGATTGCCCCGTTAGGAACGTGTGGGGTGGGTCAGGGATGGAGGGGAGGGGGTGAGGATGGACAGAGCATGGACACAAAATTCCTGATGGCAGGGCTGTGCCTTGCAGGGATCAGCTGATGGTGCCAGATGGGAATGTCCTTCCCTGTGTCCTTGAAGCCCCTTTCCCTCGGGAGGGATTCCTGCTGACTCAGCTGGGCTGGAGGAGCCGGCTCAGGGCACAGCAGCTCCAACAAAATGCCTTTCAAATATCTGCCAGGGGGTTCTTGCTGTGCCTGGGGGAGCAAGCGAGCTGAAAAGTCTCCGAAATAATTCTTGCAGCCTAATGAACAAATTTGATTAAGGTTTGGCAGCTTCCCCTAATATTCCTTGTAACCAGGAAATGGTCCCAGTTCTCGGCCCTGAGAACACCCTCGTAATTAAAGCTTGAATGAGAGCAAATGTCCTGATGAGCACAGGACAAATGAATATCAAACCCCAGCCCTATCCTTCTGTAATCCCTGGGGGATGGTGCAGCCTTGTGGATCCTGGAATGTCAGAGTCTGTGAGAGATGGAGCCTGAATTTTGGCCCCTCAAGTAGGGAAGTTCTCTACCTAGTTCCCCTGAATTAATAATACTAATTATTACTAAAATAGTAATAATAATAATATCGTTATGATCATGGAATGGTTTGGGTTGGAGGGACCTTAAAGCCCATCCAGCCATGGCAGGGACACCTTCCACTGTCCCAGGCTGCTCCAAGCCCCAGTGTCCATCCTGGCCTTGGGCACTACCAGGGATCCAGGGGCAGCCACAGCTGCTCTGGGAATTCCATCCCAGCCCCTCCTCACCCTCCCAGGGGAGAATCCCTTCCCCATGTCCCACCCAGCTCTGCCCTCTGGCAGTGAGAAGCCATTCCCTGTGTCCTGTCCTGTTTTTTATTCACCTTCTATTAAGCAACATAAAATAACATGAAATTCATGTTGTCACTGGTTCAGTGGAAGTTGCTGGAGTTCAAACCCCCAACCTTTGGATGTTGGGGGATTTGAGGAGCACCCCTGATCCTGGGAACTCGTGGCACGGGTGTGCAGCCCCTCATCAGCCAGAGGTTTAATGCTGGTGCTGAATTAGCTGAAATAATTAATGGCAGCAGCTTCCAGCAGCTGGGAAGTCACCTTGGTATCGGGGATATTTGAGACTTGGAGAGTTCCAGATGAAGCCAATCCCAGGAGCAGAGAGGAGGGGATGTTTTCCAGGAGGTTGTTTTCCAGGAGGGGGAACTGCTGCAGCTGCTGCTGCTGGCTTTGCTGTGGATGGAACTGACAGCAGAAACGAGGGAGAGGATAAATTATTGAAATGCAGGGCAGGAATCAGGTAGAGAGGAGCCAATACAGATCAGCTGCAATAAAAAGAAGGTTTTCCAGGTGAACAGACACAATTCCTGAAAATTTTGCATTAAAACAAGCATTCAGCCTCCACATTGTGCTGCTTTTCCTTCACAAGCCTCTTTTATGTGCCCAGGGTGCTCAGTGCTGCAAAACTGGAGAGCCAGCTGGGTAGGAAGGGGTTAAACCAATTCAGGGGGAAAAAAGGCTTATCCTGAACTCACCCTGGAGTCAGAACATAAAAAAACAACAACCCCATACTCTGATGGGAGGGAGCACGGGCTGATTTGATTTTCCTGGCTTGTAGCAGGACTGAGCCATCCTCTGAGATGCTCCTGTCAAGTCTGACAAGCAGGGAAAGGGGAACAGAAATAGCAATTTCCAAAGGATGTGCAGAACAGGCTGTTTACTGCTGGAATTGTTACCCTGGGCTTGTCACAATCTGTTGCAGGGTTATAAAAAGCAGCGTCCAACACGGATAAGGCTGGATTTGAATCCCCAGATGCCAGGGGAGATGCAGGAATTTGTGCTGGGCTGTTGGCACGGGATCCTGCCTGACATTCAGACACAGAAAGGAGCCCAGGGCAGCGTGGCTGTGCAGCTGCACCCTGGGGAAGGAGGGCTTGGAAGGGAGTCAGAGGGGAGCTGCTGCTTGTTTGTCCCCTGGTGCTGAGCAGCACCAAGAGCTGCTGTGGGATTTCAGGGATTTGAGGAGAAAACGTGGGGAAACTGCCCCTAAATGAAGGGTTTGTTGGCTTGGAGGGCAGTGCTGGTGCTGCTGTGGCTGGACACTGCTCTGGGTCTGGGATTGCAGAGGGCACAGGGAGGTGGTGCTGCCCTCCTGCCCTGGGAGAACAGCCTGGGTGTGTTCACTGTCCCCACCCAGTGTCACAGCTCGGGTGACAATGGCCAGAATGAGCAATCACGGGGATAAGTGGCACTTCTTGGGGCTGAATCTGAGCTTTGGGCTGTAACTCAGCTCCATGGAGGGCTCAGTGTGATCCCACCTGCCAGAATGGGATCTCCATGTCCTGCTCTTGGAATGGTTTGGATGGACAAGAGGCTTTGAGGATCATCCCCTGCCGTGGCAGGGACACCTCCCACTGTCCCAGGCTGCTCCAAGCCCTGTCCTCCCTGGCCCAGGGCACTGCCAGGGATCCAGGGGCAGCCACAGCTGCTCTGGGCATCCTGTGCCAGGGCCTGCCCACCCTTCCAGCCTGGAATTTCCTCTTTAGACAATCTAAATGTACCCTTCTTCAGCTAAAGCCATTCCCTGTGTCCTGTCCCTCCATCCCTTGTCCCCAGTCTCTCTCCAGCTCTCCTGGAGTCCCTTCAGGCCCTGCCAGGGGCTCTGAGCTCTCCCTGGAGCCTTCTTCTCTCCAGGGGAACATTCCCAGCTCTCCCAGCCTGGCTCCAGCCCTGCAGCAGCTCCAGATCCTTGTGCTGTTGCCCAGGGCTGGGACCTGTGACCTGTGTGACCTTCCCTGTGGCTCCAGGGACTCCTCCCTGCTCCCTGAGAGCTCCAGCTGTGGACGTGGGCAGAGGAAAGGTTGAGCAGGAGCAGCTCTAACAGTAGGGATGGTTGGGAACAGAACCCCACTCCAGGATAAGTGTAAAACCTGGAAGAGGTCAGAACTTCTCCATTAACATTCCAACAATTTATTGTAACAACTTGAAAGATGAGAAGATTTGCTATTTAAATTAAACCACAGGTTTCTTTCATCTGCAGTCTGGCTTTTCCCACTGGGATAATGAGAAATCAGAGTCTAACAGCATCTGGATGAACCTGTCCTGTTGCAGGGAAAATCTTTCTTCCTGCAGGTTCAGGAAATTCTCCACTAACACCAACCTGTGCTGTGTCAGTTCTGTCTCCTGCTGTGTTGAATAACTAAACTTACTAAGATACATATTTTTTTAAACTTTTGAAGATATATTTTTTAGTAAACTAAAAAAATATATCTTTAAAAAAAAAAAAAAAGCTTAAACTTACAAAGCTCCCTTCCTTCCTCCAGCCAAACCAGAGGAGCCCAAAGCAGCCGAGGCCGTGAGTGGGAACGACATCACAGCCCCTCCCAACAAGGAGCTCCCTCCCAGTCCTGAGAAGAAGACCAAGGTAGGAGCTGCTCCCTCTTTGGCATCTCAGCCTCTTTCATTTCCCAGCTTTTCTGCTTCCTCAGCTGTGCCAGCCCAAATTCTGTTTTCTGAGCTGCCACTGTGAGCCCTTTCCCTGCAGCAAACCCATCCTGTTCAGCCCAGCCTGTGGCAAGCTTTGCTAAAAGTGTGGAAACTCCATCTCAGTGAATTCCCCGGCCATGCTGGTGTTGGCAGCAGTAGCAGACACGTAGTAAAGGTGTAGTACCAGCTGTGCTCAGCGATGCTCTGTGAGTTGCTCCCAGCACGTTTCTGTGCGTGCAGTCCTGCTCAGGCCCCCTGCCTTTGGAGCTGTGCTCTCAGGAGCTTCCAGCACGCAGCCAAGTGCCCCTGAGCACCCCCAGGAGGGCTGGGGGGCCTCTCCCCTCACTCCCTGCCCCTGGGAGCTGATCTGGTGGGGATTTGCAGCTGGCAATCCCTGCCTGCCCATCCCTGGAGAGCCACGGCCCGTGGATTGCACGTAGCTCTGGATCCAGGGGCACCCCATTGCTAATCCAGCTTTAGCAGCCATTCCTTCTGGTGCTTCCAGTGCTGCTGAAATAAATCCTGTGCGTTTGGAATTGAATGGCAGAACCATCCCCCCAGCCCCAGAGGCTGCTGCATCTCGGTCTTTGTCGCACTCAGAAAACAGAAAGCTGATTATTATTTATTATTATTATTATTATTATTATTATTATTTGTTTCCTTTAAAATTATCACTTTTCTGTTGTTGCAGCTCAATGCTTTGGTTTACAATGCGCTATTTTTTGTTGTATTTCTTTGGTTTTATCCTGGATTTTGCTTTTTTTGGCCCATCCCTAAAGCCTGCTGCATCCAGCTCTGCTCCCAAGCCGGCAGCAGCGAGAGCCAAGGCCTCGGCCAGCAGCAGCCCCAAGCGGCCGGGCTCGGCCACCCCGGGCACAAACAAAAAGCCCACGAGCCCAACTGCAGCTCCTGCTCCCGGCAGCACTGCCAAACGCCCCGGCACCAGCAGCACCCGTCCCTCCACCCTCACTCCAAAAGAGACTAAACCAAAGGTAAGAACTGCCCAGGGCCAGGGGAGAGCCACAGCCCTCAGCCACCAGGCAGGACGGAGCTCTGTGCTAGCCTGGGGTCAGGAATGGGATCCAGTGCCTTGGGAGCAGCTTCCCAGGGGTGGTGCCATGTCCCTGGCACTGAACTGTGTCAGCACTGAGGAAATTAAATCTCAGGGTAGTGCTGGGATTGTCCTGATGAGCTGCCATGGATCAGGGATCCCAGACTGGGTTGGATTGGGAGGGACCCCAAAGCCCACCCAGTGCCACCCCTGCTATGGCAGGGACACCTCCCACTGTCCCAGGCTGCTCCAAAACAAATCCTGGCCTTGGGCACTGCCAGGGATCCAGGGGCAGCCACAGCTGCTCTGGGCACCTCTGCCAGGGCCTGCCCACCCTCCCAGCAGGAATTCCTTCTGTATACAACTCCTAAATCCAGACAAGAACGTGGGAGACCTGACTGGAGACCCTTGATAGGAATTGAAGAGAAACAAATCCATGTGAGCGCCCCGTATTTCCCACTGATGGTCATTGTGTGATGTCTGCACACTGCCCAGAGAGGAGTGATAACACCTGGAAAACATTGGAGATTTGTAATTCCCCAAAAGTGAGGCTTCATGGGCAGTGTTGCATCTTCCAGATAAGCAGGGAATCCTGTGTGTTAGGAATCCTGTATTAGGAATGGGAGGTGTCCCTTGGATGTTCCCTGTGTTAACTTGTGATCTTATGAAGCAGAGGAATTCAAGTTTAAAAGGGAGCATCAAAGTCTATTTCAGAAGCTTTCATTAATGGCTGAACACCACCACTCCTGCTGTATTAAGCTCAAATTACTTTGTTTGAGTTACTCTTAGAACTAACTAAAAATAACAGAAGGCAAATGAAAGCCCAGGTGTAAATCTGCACTTTCCTCTGAGCTGGTGACTTTGGTTTGGTTCCAGTTTTTGTATCATTCCGAATCCCTTTTTGATAAAGTAGTATTTATTGCCATGCATTAGTTCAGTGTTTCCATAGTTCAGAGATCAGGCAGTTGACAAAGCAGTGCCTGACCAGGGGCAGCAGGAAGAGTTTTCCAAGTGAAGGATGAGCCATGGACACACGATTCTCCTGTCCCCAGTGTTTTAACAAATTCCAGCTGAGGGAGCATTCCTGCTCCTGGAGGATGGGAATCTCTCCCAGGAGCATTGCTGGTGTTCTGATGGTTCCATTTTATCCAGAACCCAAAACCTCCTTCCCAGCTGGAGCAGCCTCCACACACGGAAGCTGAGCCAGCCCCGGGTGGGAGCTGCTCCTCCGCAGAGTCCGTGCTCCGTGTCTGCCTCCACACTCACTCCTGCACCTCTTAATTATATTCTAATTGCATCATACCCTTTTCAGCAGTGCCAGGCTTAATTAAGTGTCAGAGAATCCCAGCAGTTTCTGTTCATTTCAGCCTTTTTTGGCAGTTCCCATCCGCGCTGAGCGCGGTGCTGTGCCGGTGACATTCCAGCTGCTCTGACGCCTCCTGCTCCGTTCCAGGTCACGGATGCGAAGCCCGCCGAGAAGAGAACCTCCCTCTCCAAGCCTCCATCCTCCACCACTCCCAAAACTCCCTCCAGGAGCTCCTCTGCTGCTCCCCGGACCACGGCGCCATCGCCGGTGACGGCAGCGGCTGCTGCCAAAACCACGGCGGCCACTCCTCCCAAGAGGCCGACGAGTGAGTGCTCCTGCTTGTCCTTGGATGTCACTGCTCCCTGCCTTTCCCTGAGTGTCACTGCTCCCTGCTTTTCCTTGGATGTCACTGCTCCCTGCCTTTCCTTGGATGTCACTGCTCCCTGCTTGTCCTTGGATGTCACTGCTCCCTGCCTTTCCTTGGATGTCACTGCTCCCTGCTTGTCCTTGGATGTCACTGCTCCCTGCTTTTCCTTGGATGTCACTGCTCCCTGCTTTTCCTTTGGTGTCAGCACTCCCTGGTTTTCCCTGGATGTCAGCACTCCCTGGTTTTCCCTTGGGAATCTGTCCTTCAGCAGCTGACAGGTCCTGCCTGAGCAGCACCAGGTGCAATCCACAACTCCCTGCCAGGAGGGGACAGCCAGGGGTCAGGCTCTGCTCCCAGGGAACAGGGACAGGAGGAGAGGGAACGGCCTCAGGCTGGGCCAGGGCAGGCTCAGGGTGAATATTGGGAATATTCCTTCCTGGAAGAGGCTGCCCAGCCCTGGCACAGGTGCCTGGGGCAGTGGTGGAGTCTCCACCCTTGGAAATGTTCAAAAGCCACTCCATCATTGTCTGGGTTCTGACAGTAGCTCAAAGTGTTTTTCTGTCCAGGGTTTCCTCTTCCAAATTCCCTTTGAGGCCAGTCTGGATCAGCTCTGTGTGATCCAGGGTTAATTCAATTACTGGGCACGCTTGATTTAAGAGTGGGCATTCTATTTCCTCTGTGATTTGCCATAGGAACACAATAAAGAGTAAATAAAATTTGGGAAAACAAACCTTTGGAAGAGGACTTGAAACATCTGGACTGGTGTGTGAAATCCAAAAAGGGTTGAGTAGAGGTGGAGGTTTTTTAGTGGAGTAGGAAGAATTTGGAGCTGAAATCAGATCAGCTTCATCCAAAAGCTGTCCCACTCATACTGCTGCTGAAGAGGGAACTTCCCATGAGTTCAGCAGGAAACCTGAGCAGTGTTTTACATAAACTAATGCTGTTCTCACTCCTTTTAATGGACCCCCAGAGATTTAACATCAGATAAAATTACAGTTACATCTTCTCAACTCTTTTCAAATGACTGGGCTTCAGTGGCAAAATTTATCAATAAATCTGTAAAATGACACAGATTGGTTTGAATCCTAAAACGTGGATTCATAGCCCAGCTTTCCCAAAAAATTGCCACATTTTAGCTGTGTTGGGATGGATTTGGCCCGATGGACACCCCAGACTTTGTGCTCTGGGGGAAAATCTAATTAATCAAATGTAGAGAAGGTGTTGCACATTCCAAGGGCCACGTATCCTGTGTGATCCCATGGACGTCCTGGTAAAGCTCATTTTGTGTGGTCTTGGGGGCCAAGTGGAGCCCAGGAGTGCAGGATCCGTTCTAATGAGTTGGGTTCACTGCTCCTGCCCGAGCTGAGCCACAAACAAAGGAGCATTTGCTGCTGACATTTGAAAGGAGACGGAGGCAGCGATGCAGAGCTGCAGGGAGGTTGTTCCAAGAGGCAGGATGTGCAGAGGGAGGGGCACAGGGGACGTGGTGGGACCCTGCCAGAGCACAGGCAGAGCCCTGGGGCTGAGGGAGGATGAGGTCAGCTGGAGGGACTCCATGGGGAGGCTGAGCTGCCCTGGATCTGGGAATGCACAGGGAAGAGCAGGGGGTCCTGTTCTGGGTGAGGTGGAAGCAGGGGGGGGACAGAGGGTGGCTGGATGGTGCCCTGGGGCCTCAAGGGAGCCACAACGAGCCCAGTGCTCAGAGTTTGGTGTGGTTGGGTTGGATTTGCTTGGGTTTGGTTTTGTTTGGTTGGGTTGAGTTGGTTTGGTTTGGTTTAGTTTAGTTTAGTTTGGTTTGGTTTGGTTTGGTTGGGTTGGGTTGGGTTGAGTTGGGTTGGGTTGGGTTAGGTTTAATTTTGGTTTGGTTGGATTGGGTTAGGTTTAATTTTGGTTTGGTTGGGTTTAATTTCGGTTTGGTTGGGTTTAGTTTTGGTTTGGTAGGGTTTAATTTGGTTGATTTGGGTTGGGTTGGATTGGGTTTGGTTGGGTTGGATTGAGTTGGTCTGGTCTGGTTTGGTTGGTTAGGTTGAGTTGGGTTTGGTAGGGTTGAATTTGGTTGGTTTGGGTTTAGTTTTGGGTTGGTAAGGTTGGATTTGGTTGGTTTGGGTTTAGATTTGGTTTGGTAGGGTTGAATTTGGTTGCTTTGGGTTTAGTTTTGGTTTGCTAGGGTTGAATTTGGTTTGGGTTTAGTTTTGGTTTGGTAGGGTTGTATTTGGTTTGGTTTGGTTGGTCTGGTCTGTTTTGGGCTGGCTGAGGTGTTCCTGGGCACACCTGGAGCTCTGGGGTCTCAGCTCTGATCAGCTCCTTTAGAGGAGGGGGCAGCTGGGGGGGATCAGGCTCTGCTCCCAGGGAACAGGGACAGGAGGAGAGGGAATGGGCTGGGCCAGGGCAGGCTCAGGGTGGAAATTGGGAATGTTCCTCCTGGAAAGGGTGGTCAGGCATGGAATGGGCTGTGCAGGGCAGTGATGCAGTCCCCGTCCCCAGAGACATTCCAGAGCCATGTGGATGTGGCACCTGGGACATGGTCAGTGCTGGGGGACAGCTGGACTGTTCTTGCAGGGCTTTCCCTGCCATGGTGATTCCATGAATTTAGTTTCTCCTGACACAGTGCTGAGCCAGAATAGGGCTGGGCTGAAGGTGGGGTTTGTGGCTGAAGCTCTTTCAGGACAGCTCCTGGTGCTCTTCCCATGCCAGGCACTCAGTGCCCTGAGCTGCCATCAGCTTTCAGTCATTGTCTCACGTGAAATGTGTGTGTAAAGGCCAGGTTTGACGTGGTATAGTTTCACCTTTTCAGGTACTTTCAGGTCAGTCATTTTCTCTGCTAAAGGAGAGCTGTGGGTTATGTGGAGCTTGTTATTTTGGTTTTTAATTCTATTTTTTCATTAGTTTTTGTCCCCCTCCTGTGGAATTGACTCTAATGTTTGCACAAGACCACGCTCAGCCCTTCAGAGGAGGCACAGATCAAAGTCTGTCACCACACACCATTGTCCCAGGGGCTTTGTGTGGGTTTTCACCACCTCACCTTCCTACAGGCACGAGGGTTCAGCATTTGGCTCCCCACTGACACAGCAGACACAACATCTCTCTGAATATTAATGTAACACAATACTCCTTTGCCTTCTACACAAACCTAAGTCTGTTCTGTCTGTGCAGTTTCCCCAGTTAAAGTTGTGGTCTCCAGGAATGAAATTAGGTTGGTTTGCCAGCCCCTTGTTTGAAGTGTTTGCTATTAATTATGTAGCCATCCTTTAGGCCTTATTAAATTATCCAAATGGGTTTCACCTCATTAGCTGGAATCTTATCTGGGGTGTTTAATTAAATGCTTTTAGCAGAGTCAGGGTGGAATGATCCAGACTAACTTGGCCTGTAGTTATCTGCCTCTTCCCCTTGGTCTTTTTGGTATTGATATTCCGTAAAGGACCCTGTCAGCTGCAGGAATTTATCTAAAAATGTGAGATTTAATGGAAATTACATAGTAAAAAATTAGGGTTTTCATAATTTCTACCTTTTTTCCATTTATTATTTCTTTTCAACGTTGCCCTCCTTTGGCTGTTGAAATGAAGCAGGTTTTACCCAAACTTGCTCAGCACTGATAGTGAAAACCCTACAATTCCTTGATCAAAGAGTTCCTTAAAGCAAAGTTGAGTTTCTGTTTTTCAGTCTGTGGTTTTTGCCTTGATCAATTTGGTGTTTGGTTTTCTCCTGCTTGGAGAAGTGTGGCTGCACCCCTGGTTCAGAGTGTCCTCTGTGCAGTGTAATCAGGTCATGATCGTTGGGCTTTGCCCAAAGGCAGCTCAGTTTAGGGATTGATTTTTGGGTTTATACAATTAAAATAGGGGCCAAAATATGTGCAGTAACTCTGTGCAAGAAAATTGGCACAGGGTGGGACTGGTCTGGCACTGAGAGCAAGGTTGGGCAAGGACAAATGTGGGGCTGCTTTTGTTACTTTTTAAAGAAGGGAAATGTTTTGAGGTGGGCTTTTTGTAAAAAAAAATGAAGGTGAGGCAGAATTAAAATATTCCCAGTGAGTGCTGTCAGTCTCGGGAAGTTGATGTGGGCAGAAACAAACTCAGCCCATGCCCAGGTGCTGTCACCAAACCAGGAGCTCTGACACAAATTGCTGCTTTGGCTGCCAAACTCCAGCGGGTTTGGTGCCAGCAGGAGCTCCCCAGCCAGGTGCTCACACGGAGCAGTTAATCCTGGGCTGCTTCCAGGGCTGGGATGCTGCAGAGACCCTCCCCTGACGGGTGACCCTGTGTTTGTGTTGGCAGCCATCAAGACGGACGCGAAGCCGGCGGATGCCAAGAAAACCTCGGCGAAGTCTCCCTCAGGTAACTGCTCCCTTTCCACTCACCCTGGGCTCCTGGAAATCCTTTCTGGGAGAACCCTGCGAGTCCATCGAGCCCACCCATGCCCCCAGGTGCCACATCCACGTGGATGTCACAGCCCTCCAGGGATGGGGACTCCCTGAACAGCCCTTTCCAGGAAGGAATTTTCCCAGTATCCCACCTGAACCTCCCCTGAAGCTGTTTCCTCAGTTTGACTCAAATCCCCTTAGTCTGGGGCCGGGGTCATTCAGGGGGTCCCTGCACATCTCTGGGAACGGGGCTGTCCCAGGCCAGGCTGGATGGGGCTTGGAGCACCCTGGGACGGTGGACAGTGTCCCTGCCAGGGCAGGGCTGCCATGAGGGGATCTTTAAGCCCATGCTGGGGTTGTGTGACCGAGGCACTTTGTGCCACCATCCCTGACCCCCATTTTCCCGTTCTCCCCATCCCCTCCCGCAGCAGATTCCAGCCGCCCCAAGAGCGCTCCTGGCAGCGCCACCAAGAGCAGCGCCACCACTCCTTCCACCGCGGCCTCCAGCGCCCCCAGCGTGCCCGGGGCGGCCGCCAGCCGGCCCAAGCCCAAAGCCGCTGCCCCCAAAGCCGCCACGGCCTCCACGGTGTCGGCGGACGCCAAGAAAGCCGCGGCCAAGGCGGGCGGCAGCAAAGGTGGCACCGCCAGAGCCCCGCGCCCGGCCAGCGCCGCGCCCGACCTGAGGAACGTGCGCTCCAAGGTGGGCTCCACCGACAACATCAAACACCAGCCCGGCGGCGGGAAGGTGAGGGAGCGCCCCTGCCCCTG
>VZTB01008906.1:56294-68518 GCA_013397245.1 Thryothorus ludovicianus | reverse complement strand
AGTCCCTCTCTCTCTCCCCTCCCTCTCTCCCTCTCCCCCTCTCCCTGCTCCGTGCTGGGCTCTGCTCCTGAGGTTGCTGTGTCCCCCCGTGCTCTCGGCTCTCTCCGCAGGGTTCCTGCTGGGTTCCTGCTTGGGCATCCCCGCAGAGGCAGCCCCTGCTCCTGCAGTTCCTGCAGGAATGCAGAGCTGCACTGCTGCTCTCCTGCCCTGGGGCCTGGCTCGGAATTGTGTCTGCATTCCAACCCTTTGCCCTTGAGTCGAGGGAGTCTGCTGGGTGGTACAGAAGGTGGAATAGTGCTCTGGGATCAGGGAAATCAGGATTTAGGAGCAAATTCCACAGCACCTTTCCCATGCCCAGCTTGTCAGGCCTGAAGCTGACGTGAATTGACTCCTTTGGGGCCACCCGTGGGGGCCACGAGGAGAGGGCAGTGCTGAAAACCATTGCCAGAGAGAAAACTTGGGGCTCTCACTGCCTCTTCCTGCTCTCAGGTGGCACTGCCACCATCAGCACCTCCCATGGAAGGGATGGAGGTGCCAGGGGACACCTGCAGCCCCTGCTGGCATCAATCAGTGGCTGTGCAGACCCTCAGAACCTCGGTTGTGTAAGCCCAGCCTTGGCCACGTGTGTCAGCAGCAGCCAGAGGCTCTGGTTCCCCCCCAGTGGGACACAGATCTTTCCACTTCTCTTTGCTGCAGCTCTCTGGTGCTGAATAACCCAGGCCAGAACCTGGATCTGCTGCCAGGGGAGCAGGTTCCATGCTGGGAGCCTTAATCTGCTCTCAGGCACGTAGAAGTCAAGGGCAGTGCTGGCTGGGTGCTGTGTGTCCCAGACAGCATCAATGCACATGGATTTATCCTCAGAGTCAGCAGGCTCCTGGCTGGGCACAGCACAGCCATGTGTCAGCTCAGGGGACTTCCATTGGCATTTAATGGCACTGTCCTTCGTTTTCTAAATATTTTCACAGAGTTATTAAATCCCAGCAATTGCCTTGTCAAGCAAATTGTCCTTTTTTGTAGCCTTATTTACACTGAGCTGTTTTTAGAGTCTAGGAATGTTGTAGTGTTGGGGTTTTTTGTTCACTGGCCTGTAGGTTAGTGAAATACAAGATTTATGCTGATCCTCCCCAAAAATGCAGGTTCTGCTGCACTTCCCTGCTTCTAAACCAGCAAAACAATGGATATTCTCAGGTAGTTGCTAAATTTTTATGAAACCTGTAAATTTTCCTTCCATTTTCTGCTCAGCTGGACTCTCTGGGTGCACCTGCCTTTTTGGTAGATGAAACCTCAGTGGGCTGTTGAGGCCAAAGGCTGGGTGGGAGTGAGCTGGGGGCAGGGGGGTGTCCAGCAGAGCTCTCAGAGCCCCCCACAGCCCTGGGTGCCTTTGCCTGGGACACCTGCACCACGAGCTCCATGTGAAGGAGCTGCTCCTGTGCTGCTCTTGGGTTCCCCAGGGATTTGGTTGGATTTTTTTTGGCAGGATCAGTGTCCTGGGGTCACTTGGATCCTGAGGAAGGGCACCAGGAGCTTTTGGAGGGCTGAGCCCTTGCTCTGTGCCCCCGGGGTGCCCTCGGTGTCACCGTTCCTGGGCCTGGGATTATCCTTGGCCTGGGAATTAGAGCATGCAAGGAGTTCTCCTGGGTCACTGCAGCAGGTTTATCCGTGTTCCCGTGCTCCTGCCCACACTTGTGCTTTTGCTGGTTGAAATCATCCCTTTGTCTCCATCCAGGGGAAGGTAGAGAAAAGGCCAGAGTCAGCCGCCGCCGCGCCCAGCCCTGAGCCCAGCGCGGGCACTAAAGTGGCTCCCAAAGTGGCAGCAAAAGAGGGGGTCCCCAAACAGCCCAATGGGAAAGTGAGTTGCTTTCACACTTTTCTCTGGGGGAGATGAAGGAGAACGTTTCCATTTTGAGTCGCTGTCCCTCCTCTCCAGCTGTCTGCTCTCTCCTGTCAGTGGCACTGTTCCTCCCACAGACACTTCCCCTTCTCTCCCCTGCACCCTGGGATGTTCCCAGGGAAACTCCTCCAGGAGGGGCCTCCTCCACTCCTGCTGCAAAGGTTTCCAGAGCAGAGCCCTCCCATTTCACTTCCAGGTTAATACAGGCTTAACTTTGAGTCAGGGGGTTTCCCTTGAGCCCAGTTCTTCACACACAGCCAGTTTGTAACGAGGCAGAGAGGTTGGGTTCACAGCTGCTTCTTTCAGGACTGCAGGATAGGAAGAATTCACATCTTCCCTGCAATATTCCCAGCCCAGCAGTACCCAAACTCTGTAACTCCCAGCCTTAGGCCATCCCCCTTGGATGGGTTCCTCCAAAGTACAAGTGGATGGCGTGAGGTGGGAGTGCCACAGTTTAATTCCAATGGTAGGAATGGTCAGGAATGAACAGGATTTGTACCTCCAGGGAGTCAGGGAGCCACCCCACACTCCCTGGCACAGGTACATTCCCAGATTCCAGCCTTTCTGACCTGGCTGAGGAGCTCTGGGAGCCTGCCCAGGGGACAGTGTTGGGTGGGCCCCTTGTGCTCCAGGTTTGTCACCTCTTGGAGCAGTCAGGATCCAGCTGGGGCCTGCTTGTGCTGTGGCAAATAACTCCACACTAAACCTGTGTTATAACTAACCTTTGTGAACACTGGTGTCTAACCCAGTTCCTGCTGTGAGTAGGGCTCACCTAAACCACTCCTCTTGTGTTTAAAAATCACAGAATCCTGCAGGCTGGAGAGGCCCTCGGAGATCATGGAGTCCAACCATGCCCCAGCACAGCCAAGCCACCACCAGCCACGTTCTCACTCCCCTAAATCTGAGTCAATGTGAAGGAGAAACAATTCCATTAACCTGGGATCTCATTTGAGATCATTCAACAGAGAAATGTTTCTCAGACCCAGCTTTGCTGCCCAGGGGTTTGGAGGGACCTTATCCAGGCTGGAGCCAGCCCAGGTGTGGCCATGGAGCAGCTCACAGGTGCTGGGAATGGTGGCTCTGGGGGCTGGCTCTGCCTGCTCTGGGGCAGCAGTCACCTGAAACCTCCCAGGAGGATTCCTGGGGCATGAAGAGTCCCATCCCATCCCCCTGGGCTCTCTCTCTGTTCCAGGGAGGATTCCAGGGCTATGGGCAGTCCCATCCCATCCCCCTGGGCTCTCTCTCTGTTCCAGGGAGGATTCCAGGGCTATGGGCAGTCCCATCCCATCCCCCTGGGCTCTCTCTCTGTTCCAGGGAGGATTCCAGGGCTATGGGCAGTCCCATCCCATCCCCCTGGGCTCTCTCTCTGTTCCAGGGAGGATTCCAGGGCCATGGGTAATCCCATCCCTATTCCATCCCATTCCCCTGGGCTGGATCTCTGCTCCAGGGAGGATTCCAGGGCTATGGGCAGTCCCATCCCATCACTCTGGGCTGGTTCTCTGCTCCAAGGAGGATTCTAGACCCGTGGGCAGTCCCATTCCATCACTCTGGGCTGGCTCTCCCTGCTCCAGGGATGATTCCAGACCCATGGTCAGTCCCATTCCATCACTCTGGGCTGGTTCTCTGCTCCAAGGAGGATTCCAGACCCATGGGCAGTCCCATCCCATCACTCTGGGCTGGCTCTCCCTGCTCCAGGGAGGATTCCAGACCCATGGGCAGTCCCATCCCATCACTCTGGGCTGGCTCTCTCTGCTCCAGGGATGTTTCCAGGCCCGTGGGCAGTCCCAGGATCATTCCCCACCCCGGGTGCTCCCAGCCTGGCACTAACACTGTCTGTGCAGCCTCTGTCCTTCACTTCCTCTCCCTCTCTCCTCGGTGGCTTCCCCCAGCACTGGGTCGAGTTCCACAGGGTCCCTCTGCCCCCCAGCCCCCTCAGCCTCCTGCTGGATACAGCTCTAACCACTCCTCTTCCCTTGTGTTGTTTTCCCTTCTGTGACGTTCCAGGTCCAGATAGTCTCCAAAAAAGCGAACTACAGCCATGTTCAGTCCAAGTGTGGTTCCAAGGACAATATTAAGCATGTCCCTGGAGGTGGGAATGTAAGTATGGGTGTGGGCAAGCTGTGCTGACTCCTGCTCTCGGGCTGTGTTGGGTGTGCCAGCCTCAGGAGTGCTGTGCTGCAGGAGGAGCTGGGGCAGAGCCCCAGGGCTCCAGAGACAGCTCAGGCTGGAGGATTATTGCATTTTCTCCCAGGCTGAACCTGTGTTTGTTTCAGTGCCCAGCTGCCCCTGGGCTGCTCCTGCTGTCTGGGCTGGCCATGGCCAAACTCGGGGTGGGGACGTGGCTGAGCTGGCACTGAGCCCAGTGGCACCTGCAGCCTCCCTGCCCTCCCCTGGCACCTGGATTTCCCAGAGCCTGGAGGGGCCTCTTCCTCTGCCCTGGCTCACACTCACTCACTTCTTGTTTCATAAAAGGGACTTTGGAGCAGGCAAAGATCTGGGACTTAACCTTTGAGCTGCGATTAATTTCTAAATTTAAAGGCTGCTGGTATCTCTGGCAGCAGGGCTGAGCTCGTTAAAATAGAAAGTTAATCTGGTGGTGTCTGCAGCTTGGTTTGGGCTGTCAGATGCTCCAAGTGTCTGCCAGGCAGCCCAGGGTTCCTGTCCAGCCCCATGAGCATGGTCTGGGGGCTCATTTCCCTGGGACAGAGCCTGGCAAACCTGGCCTGGGCTCTTGGCACAGGACTGCAAACTTTGGGTGGTTTCAGAGACACTGAAGGACTTGAGCACAAGGAAGTTTTTTCCAGAGGTGTTTAAATATCCTGGCTTCCCAAGGAGGGATGCCCAGTGTCACACCTGGGGAGGTGCCCAGGGAGTGTGGTCAGTCTGCTCCAGTGACACAAACTCTGCTCAGCACCTGGCTGTGGAGCCACCTGGGGGCCCCTTTTCCTGGGAAATCCACTTCCAGCATGGCTGATTATTCCACAGACCTTTGCAAGTGGCAACCAAATGTGTGTTCTCAACAGCTGGTTCCCTCCAGGGACAGATGCTGAAGTCACACCTGTGCCACTGAACCCACATCCCTGCTGCCCTCCTGGCTGGGGTTTGGGATTTGTGGCTCTCCCTTGCTGTTCCCATGTTTCTGGGAGTGTTTCCCCTGGAAATGCTCACACAGGAAATGCTGCTGTTGAGCCCTGGTGTCCGTGGGGAGCCCTCAGGGGGAGTTTGTGCCCTGTTTCTGTTCCTGCTGTCTGTTCCAGCTGCTCCTGTCCCCCAGCCTGTCCCAGAGTTGGTGGCAGAAGTGCCTTTGGCCACACTGGTGCCAGTTTTTGGAGCAGCTGGTGGCATTTCTCTGTCCATGCACTCCAAGGATTTATTTTATAAACCACTTTATTTTATAAACCTTTGCCTTGTTCAGCCTTTCAGGAGCCTCACAGGTGCCTTTGCTGTCCTTCCAGGCTCCCAGAGGTGGGGCTGAGATGAATTGTCCTCAGTGAAGTGTCCTTGTGCTCCTGGATCACCGTCCTGTCCTTGCCTGTGCAGTGCCAGCCATTCCCAGCCCTGGGGACAGTCGTGTCCCTGCTTTCTTCTTCTCTTCTCCTCTCCCACACTCCCCTTTCACCACTGCAGCTTTCCTCCTTGCTCAGCTACTTAAGCAGCTCTTCATTCTGCATTTCCAGAGCCAAAAGTTCATTTCCAGGTCCCAAATGCTCCCAGAGCAGCTCCAGCATTCCCAGCCCTCCAGCACAGGCAGTGTGGATGTGAGTGCTCAGTCTGCCTTCCCAAAAGATCATTTCCTTTTATTCATTTTTGTGTTTTCCCACTCCCTTTGGGGCACTGGGATTTTAGTGACCTCTTCCAAGATGTTTTCTTGCTCGGTAGCTGTGATGATCACTTCTGCTAGAATTCCTTGTTTAATTCCCAGCTGGGCCTGTCTGGAAGGTCTGTTCTGGTCTGTGCCTTCAGTCAGAGCTTTTAGGATCCCTGTTGTGACAGGAGTGTTGTGGTTTAGAAACAATTCCTGACTGAGCTTTGGGGTTGCTCTGGTAGGAGTGATGGACCTGGAATGGTTTGGGTTGGGAAGGACCTTAAAGATCATGGAGTGCCCCCCTGCCATGGCAGGGACACCACCCACTGTCCCAGGCTGGCCTGGGCCACTGCCACTGTCCTGCCACCCCTGCAGGTGCCTCCAGGCTGGGTCTCTGTTCAGGTGCCCGTTTTGCTCTCTGTCCAAGGAGATGATTCCATCTCCATGCCAAGGTTCCCCAGGGGCCATGGCCAAAAGCAGAAGCTGTTCCTGCTCACGTTGAACTCCCCAGAAATACCTCGACACAAACACAGCTCAGTTTCCTGGGGAAAAGGTTTTGGTGTTTTTCTGTTTAGTATTTCCCACTCTCAGAGCCACTGAGGCTGACAGAGATCTGCAGGACCATCGAGTCCAGCCTTTGAGCAAGCTTTCTGTTCAGAGAAAGCAGTACAGGGCAGATTTTACACAGAGCAGGCAGTGTCTGTGAAGGTCTGAAGGGAATTTGGAGTGTCCATGTGTTTCCCTGCCCTTTGGCTTGGCTGGACTGGGAGGTGGTCAGAGACAGAAAAGCCAACAAGAGTTGAGGCTCACCTGAGCCTCTGTCAAACTTGCCAAGTTTATTTCTGACAGCAGAGTCTGTGTTTGGCTCCCTGAGCGCAATCCCAAGGTGCAAACCCAGCTCCTGCTGGAATTCCTGCAAACAGAGCCTCCCATGCAGGTGGGACAGCAGGGATCTCAGCTCCCAGCTGCTTACAAGCAGCAGGATTTCAAAGTGCATTCTGTGAAACAAATTCAATCTCCTCTCAGTTCTGGGCAAGCGAGGACTGGTGATTAAAGCTGTAGTAACTTTACTCACAGTCCCTGAGAAGGTTGAATCCGGGTCTGTGGGTGACCTTGGAGGGTGTCACTGGCAGGAAGCTGAGCTGAGCTGGAGGGTCCCTGCACCCCTGGGAGGAGTTTTGGCAAATTATCCTGAGAACTCTCCAGAGTAGCTGCTGGGTCAAGGAATTCTTGTCGTATCCCAAAGGAAATCCTTGGATTCCCTCTGTGAACTGCCCTGGAGCAGAACCTGTGAGCCTGCAGGTTCCAGCTGGTGGCTGCTCTCACCACTGACCTTGGTGCTGGAGAGGATTCCTGGAGCAGGGCATTCCATCTGGGCACTGGGATTCCTCTGAGAATTCCAGACTGGTTTGAGTGGGGGAACCTTCAGGATCATCCAGTGCCAGCTCTGCCATGGCAGGGACACCTTCCATGATCCCAGGCTGCTCCAGCCTGGCCTTGGGCACTGCCAGGGATCCAGGGGCAGCCACAGCTGCTCTGGGCACCCTGAGGGCCTCACCACCCTCCCAGCCAGGAATTCCCAATTCCCAATATCCCACCCAGCCCTGCCCTCTGGCAGTGGAAGCCATTCCCTGTGTCCTGTCCCTCCATCCCTTGTCCCTGGAGCCTTTTCCAGGCTGGACACGGTGGAGGGCAGAGGCTGGAGCTGGTGGCACTGCCCAGGCCCTGCAGCAGGGGGTCACTGAGGTGACCCCAGGCCTGGTGGCCATGGCACTGCCCAGGCCATGTCCCCAGGCTGGGCAGGAGCCGTGTGAGCTCTGTGCCAGCAGGGTTGGCTTTTACTGTCCCTGTCCCCAGGGCTTCTGTGTCCCATGGCTGTGCCCTGAGCTCAGCCCCACTGCTGCTCTGTCCCTCTGTCCTGCTCCCTGCTGTCTGTCCCTCGCTTTCCTCCCTGGCTCTGAGTGACCCCAGGCTGCTGGCAGAAGGCACGGGAAGGATTCCTGGGAATCTGCAGGAGGAATAACGTGGGAGAGCAGGGGCACAGGCTCACAGTGTGGTGCCTGAGGTGCCCTTTGGCCTCCAGAGCCTGCAGAGGTTTCTCTGTGCTCAGCTGCTGCTTTTTGTCTCCCCAGGTGCAGATCCAGAACAAGAAAGTCGACCTTTCCAAAGTGTCCTCCAAGTGTGGATCTAAAGCAAATATCAAGCATAAGCCAGGTAGGAATTACCATTCCCTCATTTACCTCATTTGTTACCATTTCCTCATTTGCCTTAAGTTTTGTCCCTTAAACAATCCCTGGATTGGGGCTGGAATAGTTTAAGGGGCTTGTTGCTTTCAGGGAGTGTCCCCAGTGCTTCAGGAAATTCCTAAAAATGCCTCTTCCACAGTTCCTGGTGGTTTCATGAGCAGAGAGGGGGATTAGGAGATGTGGGATGTCCTCTTGCCTGTGAAGATAATCTGCAGCTTTCACTCATTTCTGCTTTTCCTGCTCATTTGAGAAGTGGATGCTTCCATGGCCATTCCAGGAAGCTTCATCCCTGCTCACGGAGGGCTTTGGGGCACTCAGAACATCCCAGGAACAGGGAAGGATAAAGGAAATGCCCTCCAGTTCTTCAGAGCACATACCAGGGTCCTTTTAGCCTTGAGTCCACAGAGCTCCTGCCCCACATGAACCCCTCTGGGCCTGGGATGAATTTTCTGGGATGAGTGTGTGGGAATTGCCTGAGAACACAGCAGTTACTCTGCCTGAATTCCTGAAATCTGAGGTTTCTCCCCCAGCCAAGCCCAAGGTGCTGGGGGCCCCTGGCTGGGTCAGTGCAGTGACCTTGGCTGTCCCTTGGGGTCTGGGGCCACCTCTCCAGCCGGGAACAGGGGACAGGGACAGCACGAGGGGCTGAGCTCCCTGCCAGGACCTGCTGGGACCAGCAGCACAGGCTGCTCTCTGTGCCCTCTGGGGGTGCCCTGCAGGCTCCCCAGGCTGCCAGGCTGGGGCAGCCCCCCCTCCTGCAGGAGCTCAGGGCTGGCAGTGACAATCAGTGCCCTGTCCTGGCTGAGGGACACAGCCACCCTGCCAGCAGCTCCCTGAGCCTCTCACTGCTGGCCCAAGCCCCTTGGTTTCCAGTGTTGGCTCTGCCAGGCTTCCAGAGGGGGCTCAGGGTTTGGTGATGTTGCCAGGAGGCAAAGCTGGGCTTAGCAGGACTTGAGCTGGGCTTTGGGAAGCTGCTGGGCTGGGGACTGCAGCCAGGGAAAGGTGGCCCTGTCCATGCTGGGGGCTGGAGTACTCCTTGGGATCCAGGATTCCAGTCCCTGGGTTTGTGCACTGGTTTGTCACTGTGATGAGAGGGATGGGACATTTCCCCTGTGAGAGCTGGGATTGTTCAGCCTGGAGAAGGGAAGGTTTTGGGGTGACCTCCTTGCGGCCTTCCAGGACCTGGAGGGGGAAAGATGGGGAGAGACAATTTCCAAAGGGCTGGAGTGCCAGAGGGCAGGGAGAGATGGGATATTGGGCAGGAATTGTTCCCTGGCAGGGTGGGCAGGCCCTGGCACAGGTGCCCAGAGCAGCTGTGGCTGCCCCTGGATCCCTGGAAGTGCCCAAGGCCAGGCTGGACACTGGGGCTGGGAGCAGCCTGGGATAGTGAAAGGTGTCCCTGCCCATGGCAGGGGTGGCACTGGATGTTCCTTAAGGTTCCTCCCAACCCAGCCCATTCCAGGATTCCAGATTCTGTGATGAATGGCAACTGCAGCACTCTGGAATCTATTCCGTTCTGGAAAAATCTTGCTAAAATTCTGCAGCTCTTTTTCTGACCTGCACGTTCTCCTGAGCCTGCAGAGTTCTGTGTGTGCCAGGGAGGAGCTGTGCAGGCAGGCAGGGGTGCCCAGGGTGCCAGGGCTGGAGCAGCAGGGGAGGCCAGGGAGGGCAGGAAGGGCAGGAAGGCCGTGGCTTAGGGGACAGGAGATGTCCTGGCACTGCTGAATGCAGGGATGGCTGAGCTGGAGGGGACTGGGCAGGGACAGGGACAGGGACAGGCACCAGTGAGAGACAGTGGTGGTGGTGGCATTTCACACCTCTGGTGGAGGAGCAGCCTCAGGAGCACATCCAGGGAGGATCTCCCCAGCCTGTCTGGATGTGCAGCATTCCCCAGGGCTGGAAATCACCAACTTTGCTCTTCCAGTTGGAAACTGAACTTTTCCTGGGGATGAAGTCACTGAGCCAGTGACTGTGGAGCTTGTCCTGTCCCTCCTCCAAAGGACCTCCAGCAGCTCTGGGGTGGGGCTGGGATGGGAACACCTGGGGGGGACAGCTGGGGGCTCAAACTCAGCTCTGCTCCGTGTCCCTGCAGGGGGAGGAGACGTCAAAATCGAGAACCAGAAGCTGAACTTCAAGGAGAAGGCCCAGGCCAAAGTGGGATCCCTGGACAACGTGGGGCACTCGCCGGCCGGAGGGGCTGTCAAGGTGAGTGCAGGGATCTCCTCATCCAGGGAATGGGCTTGATCCGGGTCCTGTCCTTCTCCTGCTCTTCCTGAAGTGCAGCTCCACAGCCTGCTCAGCCTCCCTGCTTGTGGGGCCTCTGCTGTGCACCCAGAGTGGGGCTGGAGCCCAGGGTGAGCATGGCTGGGAAGAGAGAGCTGCACCCACCTCGGGGTGGGCATTCTCGAGGGCTGGCACTGCCCATCCCCATCCTGCCTTTGGAACCTGAGAGCAGGGCTGGCTCCAGGCTGAGAGCCCAGCAGAGGGTGAGATCCACGGGCTCTGAGCTGGGAGAGAGCACCTGGCAGCCCTGGGAACAGCCCGGGCTGGAAGGGATCCGTGCAGCCCTTGGGGCCTGTTGGTGTGAGCTGAGAGCAGAGCACAGCTCTCATGGCTGATTCATCCCTCCTCCCACGGGAACACAAACTGTCCCCAGGCCTGGCTCTGCATGCAGCAATGGGACATCTGTGCTCAGGGAGGGGACATTCCCTCCCAGAGGGACACGTGGGCCTGCCACAGCCCCAGGGAGCTGGGAATTGTGGAATTGTGCTCAGGGAGTCGCTGGAAGAGACCTTAAAGATCATCCAGTGACACCCCTGCTCTGGGCAGGGACACTTTCCACTGTCCCAGGCTGCTCCCAGTGTCCAGCCTGGCCTTGGGCACTGCCAGGGATCCAGGGGCAGCCACAGCTGCTCTGGGAATTCTATTCCAGAGCCTACCCACCCTCACAGGGAGCAATTCCTGCCCACTATCCCATCTCACCCTGCTCTCCTTCAGCCTCAGGCCATTCCCCCATGTCCTGTCACTCCAGGCCCTCCAAGTCCCTGTCCAAATGTGAGGATGCTGTGTCTAAATGGGCTGCTGGCTCTGGAAGCAGAGAAAACCCCTCTGGGAGCTGCCAGCAGGACAGGCAGGCACAGCAGAAACCCCTCCAGGCACTGGGATCCCCTGATTGTCCCAGCCTTGGTTTGTTTGAGGCTTTGTGGTGGAGGAAGGGCTCAGGGTTGGGCTGAGCTTTGTTAAACCCTGCCCTGCAGAGCAGCAGTGCCAGCACTGAGGGGCAGCAGCATTCCTGAGCCCATGGAGCTCAGCCATTCCTGCCAAAGGGCACAGGGGATGGCCACTGCTCAGGGTTCTCCTGTCTCCAGCCCTGTCTGGAAACTCCATCCTGGAAAATCATGGCTCAGGGAAAGCTGCAAGGAGCTGGAGAAGCTGCTCCTGCATTGGGAGGGATCTGGAACTTTCTGTAATTCCAGTGAACTGGAGCGCACTGGTGCTGTTTGCTGGTGATGGCTGCTTTCACCCAGCTTGCAGAATCTGCCCTGCTCAGCTTCAGTCTGATGCTGGAGTGTTCCCCTCTCTGGGGGTGTCTGTGCTGACACTGCCTGGCAGTGCTGGGGCTCTCCCCGTGTCTTTCCAAGCAGATCCCCCCGGGCCAGCAGCTCCTCTCCAAGGCCAGGAGGGCTCAGCTCTCCTCCAGGGCCACTGAAAGGTGGTGGCTGCAGGTGGGAGCAGCAGCTCTGCTGGGAGATCACAGCAGCAGGGGATTCCCTCTGAAGCCACAGCCCTGGGTCACAGCTCAGCACCGAGGGCAAAGGGGCTCCTCGTGTGAACTTGGCCTTCCCGGTTTGGGACCCCCCCGGTGTCAGGAACGGAATGCTGGAGAGCTTTGGGATGGAAGGGCCCTTGAGATCATCCCATTCCCCCCCTCCACTGTCCCAGGCTGCTCCAAGCCTGCTCCAGCCTGGCCTTGGGCACTTCCAGGGATCCAGGGGCAGCCACGGCTGCTCTGGGTGTCCCCAGGTCACGATCCCGAGTCACAGCAGTGACCCCACGCCAGCCCTCGGCCCCAGAACGCTGGGATTTGTCCTTGGCATTCCCTGGCCCCTGTTCCAGGCTGTCCAGCCGTGAGCTGCTGAGCTGCAGCCCCGAGGGCTCTCGGAGGGGCTCCAGGGCCCCGGGGTCTGTGAGACCCCGCCGGGCCGGGCCGGGTTTGCTTTCCCCGGAGCAGCTGTCCCCGCTGCCTGCCCTGTCCCGCCGTGGCTGCTGACCCGTGCCCACG
>VZTB01008906.1:24436-53783 GCA_013397245.1 Thryothorus ludovicianus | reverse complement strand
AGGCAAGCAGAATAACAAAACACTGGGATCAAAGAGAGCTGAACCAGGCGTGTGCTAAGGGGGGCTGCTCCAGGAGGGGACAGAGGGAAGCCTGCAGCTTCTCGTGCTTGTGGGAGTATTTCTTTGGGAAGCCAACAACGACACGATAACCCGGAATCTGTATTTACACACAAAAGATTCTTATTGCACTTGTATTTTTTATATTAAAGTTTGCATGGTTTCTAATAAAATGGCATTAAAATGTACTAGTTTGCATCAAAGTCGTCTGGTAGTTTCATAAGTGCTTTTTCATCTGAACACAAATTTAAACGATGCAGATTTGCACCTGAAAGGGGCGGTTATATATACCCAGAGACCTCCCGATGCTTCCCCTCCTCTTCCTCGTCCTCCCCCTCCTCCTCCCCACCTCTCCCCTGCCCTCCACATCCCCGGGATCCCAGCCGGGGTTCCTGCCCTCCGTGTGTGTCCCTGTGTGTCCCCCGGAGCAGCCCCCGGCGTTCCCTCTATCCCGGTATATATCACTGCCCTCCCGTGACGCTTCCTTCTTTTCTTTACTGCT
This sequence comes from Thryothorus ludovicianus, assembly GCA_013397245.1. Lineage (NCBI taxonomy): Eukaryota > Metazoa > Chordata > Aves > Passeriformes > Certhiidae > Thryothorus > Thryothorus ludovicianus. Next base: position 53,224 of record VZTB01008906.1, on the reverse strand, counting down.
AAATTCTACACACCAGCTTCAGCTTGGCAGCCTTGGCTCTGGTTTGGTTGATTGGTTTTTTTTCCAGCGCTTGAATTGAGGGAGAGTTTGAAGGAGAGGAGAGGAGCAGGGTGAGCCCCTTGGCAGGACGGTGAGCCTGGAGCCCGGTTCCCAGGCTGGAGCCTCCTGGGTCCTGCCTGTGACCGGCCAGGGTGGCCTTGGCTCGGGCTGGAGCCGAGCTCCAGGCTCCCAGCCGGGCAGGGGCGCCGGGAGCAGCCAGAGATGTTCGTGGGCAGCCAAAGAGGAGGTGGAGGCTGAGGTGTCACGATCCTCTTGCTGCTCTTCCTGGGGCACCCCGGGCCTGTGGTGGTCCTGGGATGCCCTGGGATGAGATTCCCTGGGATGCCCTGGGATGACATTCCCGGGGTGTCCCAGGATGATTCCCGGGGTGTCCCAGGATGAGATTCCCGGGATGCCCAGGTGGGGCCCCGGGCACAGGGAGGCAGCAGGGTCCCGGTTCAGGGACGGCAGGAGGAAGGCAAGTGGCAACATTGCACTTTATCTTCTGAGATTGCAAAAAGCAACCCAGCCCTGCCCCGCTGCAAGGGGACAGTGACCTCACCTTCTCCCTGTCTGCTTTTGTCCCTTTTCCCGATTTCCCGAGCCTTGGCCGGGCGGTCGTGGCTGCGTGCGGTGCCCAGGCTGTCCCTGCCCAAACCCCGGCCCCGCTCAGCCCCCGGCCTGTGCTTTGTGCCACTTCTCTAACACTTGTTGTGCCTGTGTTTAGCTGATGAACTAAAATCCAGATACACTAGTTTGCCGTGGTGTTTCTAGGACAGCTTCAATTTTAATACGGATTTCTTTTTTTTTAATTTTATTTTGAGGAAGCGGCTGTACATATTGCTAGGCTGGGAAGGAGCCGTGTGTGGTGGGAATGACTTTGGTTTCCTGTCCGGAGAGGTGGGATGAGCTCTAAACGCTGAGACCCTAAAGCTGCCGGGGGCCGCGCGTGGGAAGGGGCTGCGGGCGCCGGGGGCTCCACCGAGGGCCGGAGGCAGCAAACCCGGGGGTAGTGGGAGTTGTGCTCTGAGTGGGTGCAAGTTGAATGTACACGGTCCTGTCCCGAGCTGCCGCCGGGCCCCGGGCCGGGCCGGTGGCTCCGTGCCCGGCAGAGCCGCTGCGGGCGAGGCGAGCGGGGCCGGGCCGGGCGCGGGGCTGGGCTCCCTCCGGCGCCTCCCGGCGTATCAGTGGCATTTACAGTTCCTTTGGGCTTTTTCTACTGTCAAACAAGAACATTCAAGTGACCGAGTGCGTGGGCTCGAGGCCGCGGCCGCCCCAGCGCCTGCCCGGCTCCTGCTCGGCTCCCGGCCGCAAACTGAATGTAGTTTTCTACGCTGCCCCTCGCGTTGTCCCCGCGTAGTGTCGGTGTGTGAGAGGGGCCCCGGGACCCTCGCGTGTTTGTGTTTAGGCAGAATTTCTGGTTTATTGGAGTTTGGTGTCGCTGGCGTGACGGGGTGATGGGGCTCCCCCGAGTCCCTGAGGGGCCGCGGCCCGGCTGGGGCCCGGCAGCCTCCAGGCTCGGGAGAAGGATCCCTCAGGGCCGGCGGGGGGGGCGGAAGAGGCTCCGGGCGGCAGCAGCATGGCAGGGGCTCTGAGGGGCTCTCAGGGGCTCTCAGGGGCTCTCAGGGGCTCTCGGGGGCTCTGAGGGGCTCTGAGGGGCTCCGGCGCTCTCTCCTCCCTCCCCGCCCGAGCTCCAGCCCAGTGTTCGCCTTCCGCCCTCCTCGCCCGGGTCCCGCCGGCCGAGCTCGCACACGAGGCTCCCCCGGCCCGTCCCTCCCTCACCGTAGAGCGGCGAGCCCGGAGCGAGCGCGGGGCCCGCGGGGCGCTGCCGAGGAGGGCCCGGAGGGCGATCCCGGCCCTTGGCTCCCTCCGCGGTCTCGGGAAGCCACTCAACCTCTCTGCCTCAGTTTCCCCATCTGCAAAGGTGGGGGGGATTCAATTTTACCTCACCGAGCTGTTGTGAGGCGTGAGCAGCGCGTGACGTGTTCTCTAAATGTGACGTGTTATTATTATTTTGTGTCATAGGATTATTCTGCAGGGGGTGCCCGAGGAGGGGGAGCCCCCGCTGTCCCCCGCCGTGGCGGGGAGGCGAGGGCTGGGCAGGGGGGGTCAGTGCTCGGCGTGGGACAGCAGCTCTGGGGCCGGGGGGAGCCCATCGGTTGCTTCTGCCTTTGTGTCTCCCCTCCCCGGGGGCTGTAAGAGCGTCGTCTCCTTAGCAACATTTCCTGACTTGATGTTGTGATTCTTACTATTGTAAAGGGTTGAAATAAAGCTTCTAGATGTTCCTCCGCAGGCTGGTGTGGCTGTGTGGGGCGGGCGGGGCCGGGAGCCTGCCCTGGTGCTGGCAGAGCGCTCAGGAAGGGCTGCAGGAATTCGGGTGTCTCTGATTTCAGCCACAAGAGAATTCAGAATTCCCATTCCTGGCTTTGCCCCTCAAGGCTGGGCTCGGAGGGGAGGGGGCTTTGGGCTGACACAGGCCCCTGTGGGAGCCTCGGTGTCCCTGGCACAGCTGGAACAGCTGGAACAGCCAGAGGGTACCCGGGCACTCACACAGGTAAGGGACAGGTTTCCCACCCCAGCTTGGACCTGACCTGAGACCCCAAACAGGACTGGGACACAAGTTCAGGTCCCTGTGCCTGGAGCAGCCGCTCCTCTGCCCCTCCTTGAGCGCTGCTGTGGAAACAGCCCCAGCTCCAGCCACCCCCAGCTCCCGCAGACACGGCACAGCAGCTCTGGGACACCCTGGGCTGGCATTTGTGGGCACTGGGACACCCTGGGCTGGCATTTGTGAGCACTGGGACACCCTGGGCTGGCATTTGTGAGCACTGGGACACCCTGGGCTGGGCACTGGGACACCCTGGGTTGGTTTCTCTGGGCATTGGGACACCCTGGGCTGGCATTTGTGAGCACTGGGACACCCTGGGCTGGTTTCTCTGGGCACTGGGATACCCTGGGCTGGCTTCCTCACACATGGGCAGCTCTGGGACATGCTGGGCTGGCTTCTCCAGGCACCAGCAGTACCAGGACACATCTCCCTGCAGCAGCCCTCCCTCAGTGCCACTGTCCCCTCGGGGTGGCACGGGTCCCACGTGCAGCCCCTCACTCCCCCACAGTCCCAGGGCAGCTCTGCACCTCTCCCAGCAGAGAAGCAGCTGTTGCTGCTCTTCCCTACCCAGACAAAGGCACAAAATTCCAGACTGCAGAAAAAAGGAAAACAGTAAAAAAGAATGAAGAGGACAGAGGCAGTTCCTACTCTATCCCTTTTTATTGTCTTTAATCTATGTTGTAAAAAGATCCAGTATCACATAACAGCCACGGAAGTATCCCAATATCACACTAGTTCGGAACCATTTAGACAATAGCTTAGTCTTTTTAATAGTGACAACCTCAAGCAAGTGAAATGAAGATGAGCAGTTTGGAGTGACCCCAGGCTGCAGGACTCCGAGGGCCCCGCGCCGGCGTCCCCAGGGCAGGAGCCTCGGGCGGCCCCCCTGGGCCTTGTGCTGGCGCCTCAGCCCATGAGCAGGAACTTAAATGGTAGAACTGGGAGAACCAAAGGGTGGCCCCGGGGCAGGAGCCCCTGTGCCATGGAAACGGCCTCGCTCCCATTCCCGGCTGCAGGTACAAAGAGCGTAAGAAATGGGAATAAAAAGAAAGGAGCCCAGGCCCTGGGGGGCACAGCCCTGGGCCCGAGGGCTCCCGTTACAAACCCCGACCTCACAACAGCCCTGTGAGGTAGGTCACTGTCTTCTTCGGACAGAGAATCCAAGGCAAAGCTGGGATTAAACTCCAGATTCCTCAGTGAGTGCTGTGCCTGTCACAATCCTCCTTCCACAGAAATATGGTCCCTGTTCATAGAAAACAAAGGATTTTGTGCCTCTGCTCCTGGCTTCCCGCAGGAGCGGCGCTCACAGGCAGCCTGGCAGCTACAATCACGTCCTGTGTTGCACAAGGGACAGGGATCCGGCCTCCTCCACGTGGGGAGAACAGGAATTTAAAAAAAACCAACGCAAGAGGACGAGAAGTACAGGCAGGTTGGGAAGGACGAGTCACATCTCACACTCAGACGCCACGACTGTGCTGGGGCTGGCAGGGCCCCTCGGATCCCGCGTGGAATTCCTCAATTCCTCTCCATCCAGGGCTTTCGGGGCTTCCTCCGCGCGGAGAGACGACAATCAGCGATCCCCTCCCTGCCGGAGCTGCTGGATCCGCCATCCTGGCACAGCCGGGACATCCGTCCTCCTCCTGAGCTCTGGCCCCGTGGGGAGGGGGCGGAGGAGGGCCCGCAGCAGCCGTGTCCTCGCTGCCGCTCAGGGTGCCCGGGGCTCGCGCCGGGGTCCGTCGGCGCTCCCAGTCCGTTCCCGGCGGGACTGCGCTGCTCTTCCCACGCGGTGACCATGCACGGAGCCGACAGCAGGAGATTCAGACAACATTAATCTTCTAGGATGGAGAGAGATGACTTCACAAGGGATAAATAGAACTTTATTTAAATAAACATTTGTGAACATCTTTATACAAATTACAAGTCCCCACACGAGGCTGCAGCCCCGCCTACGAGCCGAAGCTGCCGGGAGGGCCCTTGAGCAGATCCACCAGGATGTCGAGCAGTTGGCTGTGCTGGTGGTGCAGGTCCCCGGGGATCGCGGCCATCTCGTAGCACAGGCACGTCTCCACCATCTTGGAGAGGGACACGCGGAAGTCGCGCAGCAGGCGGATGGTGTACGAGTCCCCCTCCAGCACCAGCAGGTCGCTGTCCGTCAGGGACACCGTCGCTCGCCAGCCGTCATCTTGGGGGAGGGACACAGCGTGAGCAGGGGACGGGGCTGCTGCAGCTCCTCCCCACAGTCGCTTCAGCCCCATCCAGGGACTCAGCTGGGCCGGCAGCTCCCACAGAAACCAGGCAGCTCTGAGCACGCACTGGGATCCTCCCAGTTTCCCACAGTAAGGTGACTGTGGCACAGCCCTACTGAGAGACCAACTGCAGCACTGCCAAAACCCCACAGGCTGAAGGGACACGTCCCCAGGGACAAGCGGGATCCTGCCAGCTCAGCTCAGCTCCTTCCCCCAGGATGATCAGGCACAGCCCTAAGGCTCGGCCTGGCGGGGCTGCCTTTGTCTCCCTGCAGAACAAACCATCCACAGCCCCCCCCAGCAAGGCGTGCCCAGCCCAAGAGCCCTGGGAAGCAGGAAGTGGTGCCAGGGAGCACTGGAGCAGGCTGGGTGCCCTGCAGCACTCACCTCGCACGTGGATGTCGGTGTCAGTCATGAGCAGCACGGCCAGCGGGTGCACCTGGGACGAGTCGCGCACGAAGACGCCGCCGTTGGACTTGACGGCCATGAAGTAGGTGAGCCAGCGGCTGTAGAGCTTGGATGCCTCCCTGCAGGAGCAGCCCTGTCAGTCCTGTGGGACCCCCAGTGCCCTGTGGGACCCCGTCCCCGATCACCCACCTGTTGATGGTGGACTTGTGCAGCAGCACGGTGCCGGCCTTGGTCCGGTACGCGTAACTGTTGGGCTTGAACTTCCCCTGGCGCGTCACCTTGCCTTGTCTCACCTGCCACGGGAGGGGACAGTCACAATCCTGCACCAGCAGCAGCCCTGACAGCACAGCCATCCCTCTGACAGGGGGAGAGGGATGATGTCCCTCCTCCCTCAGGAGCTCCATGGGTCAGCAGAGCATGTGACCACAGCTGGCGGTCACCCAGTGCCACCACAGACAACAGGAGGAGGAAGATGCCACCTTAGGCAGCAAACAGGAGAAAAATGCCACTTCAGCAGCACCCAAACCAAGTGATGAGAACCTAAGCATGGACCCACACAAGCCAGGGTGGCCACTCCTCATAAGTGGGGATAAGGGACAGCACCGGAGCACAGGCTGTAGCCCAGGGAAGGATGCCTGGCTTGGACACTCATGCCCAAGAGAGCAGAAGCTTCTCTGGCACCTCAGCACTTCGTGGTGCCACCTGCTGTGACAGCCACCCCCAGAGAGCAATGGCAGTGCCAGTACCTGGATGAGGTTGGGGTAGAGCCCAGCCATGAGCACGCCCTTGACCAGCTCCTCCTCCTCACTGTACTGGTTACACACGGACGAGGGCATGGTACAGTCGGATGGGGATGACACCAGGAAGGCTTCGTAGAGGTTCTCAGAGAACTGCTTGACAAGGCCTGGAGGGAGAAGACAGCCCTCAGGATGAGTTTCACCCTCTCCTTCCCCCCACGGAATGAGTGACCTCAGCAGGGCAGCACCAGCCCGGGCTGGGACAGGAGACCTGTCCCGGGCCAAAACCAGAGCCCGCCCGGTCCCGCAGTCGCCAGCCCAGCACGGCCCATTTGTGCCCCGTGTCCCTCTGGGTGCACTGTGCCCCCGGGGCCCGGGGAGGGGCGGGCAGGCTCTGAACTCACCGTTGATGAAGCGCAGGCTGGGCCCGTACAGGTAGTAGTCCTGCAGGTAGTTGTCCCTGGCTCGGCTGTCCCTGCGCCGCAGCACCTCCTCCCAGCCCGCCACCGCCCGCACGAAGGCCAGGTGGTCACTGCCGCTCTCCCGGCTCAGCACGGCCTTGGCCTGGGACAGGGACTCGGGTGAGCCACGGGCAGCCCCCAGCCCCTGCTGCCCTCCTGTGCCGCGGGTTCCTCACCTTGTCCACCTCGGCGCGGTTCTGCAGGCTGCTGCTGAAGGGGTCCCGCGTCAGGCACGACACGATCACCAGCAGGGGGTGCAGGCAGCGGTAGATGGACGCCAGGACAATGGCCTTGGCCAGCCGAGGGTCCGTGGAGATCTGGGCCAGGCGTTTGCCCAGAGTGGTCAGGGCTTCCCGCTGGTCCAGCACTCCTGCAGGAGGGCCACCCATGTGTAACATCCATCAGCTCCCAGCGCAGCCAAAACAGGGGATTTGGGAACTGCCAGGGCTGGGAAGATTTGGGGTGACCTCCAGAAGAGGCACATGGACAGGGGCCTGCAATAAGCACCCAGAACCCCCCAGGTCTAACTCAGCTTAGGACACAGAAACAGCTGACACAGCCACAGGACCATCAACAAGGCCCAGCCCTGAACTCCAGATCACCACCTCCTTCTGTCCCCCACCTCTGAACTCCAGATCACCACTTCCCTTCTTTCTGTTGCCTCTCCTTTATTTTAATAAGCTTGGAAAGTTATCCCCAATTTTTAAGCAAAGAAGTGTAGGAAATGAAACAGTGGTTTGGGAAGTCACTATCAGCTGCTATCCCTATCCAGGGACAATCCTGCCCAGTCTGCCCCACAGCAGCCTGTGCCAAGTCCCAGTTCCCATGCTGAGACAGCAAACGTGTTTCCAGGACATACAATTAACTCACCAATCTCCTGCAGCAAGATCACGGCTTCATCCACAGCTTTGATGTCAGGGCTGTCCAGAGCCTTGGAGAGAAATTCAACTGCCTGCAACACAGAAGAGGAAGGGAGAAAGTGAGCCTGCTTCCCAAACAGGTGAGAGCCCTCAGGAACCCTGCAGCACAATTCCCTCTTTGTTTGCCTCCAGGGATATGAGCTCAGCCCGCTCCATTCCTCCAAGCTTCCAGACACTGTAATCTCAGGGATCTGCACATTTCCTGGTCTGATTTCCCTGGACAGCACCACGTTTAGCAAAGCAAGAACTCAAGCAAGCAGCACTCTGGGCTCTTCCTGCTCCCGTCCCTGGGGCTCCAGTGCCCTGCTCAGTGCCCGCAGGCAGCAGCTGCTGTGCTCACCGTTTTCTCTGGCATGTGGATCTTGGCCTGCACCACCAGGTTCTCCAGGGGCGTGCGCAGGATCTCGGGCACCTGGTAGGTGGGCATCTTGTCCAGGCGGCTGCGCGGGAACAGGTGGTAGGCGAACCCTGACTGGCAGCGCCCGGCGCGCCCGCGCCGCTGCACCACGTTGGACTTGGACACCCACACGGTCTCCAGGCAGGACACCTGTGGGAACAGCAGCAGGGTGAGCACTCCCACAGCTCTGTCCTGTTCCAACCAGGCTGCTTTGGGCTGCAAGGGACCTTAAAGTCCATCCCATCCACCCCTGCCATGGCAGGGACATCTCCCACTGTCCCAGGCTGCTCCAAGCCCTGTCCAACATGGCCCTGGACACTTCCAGGGATCCAGGGGTAGCCACAACTGCTCTGGAAAATCCATTCCAGCCCCTCACAGCCAATAATTCCTTCCCAGTATCCCATCAAACAGCCTCAAGTTGTGTCAAGGGAAATACAGGTTGGGTATCAGGAAAAGGTTTTTTACAGAAAGAGTGATCAAATATTGGAATTGTCTGCCCAGGGACATGGTGGAGTCACCATCCCTGGGTGTGTTTAAAACAGACTGGATGTGGCACTCGGTGCCAGGGTCTAGTTGGGGCAATAGGGCTGGGTTGGACTCAATCCTGGAGGCCTCCTCCAACCCGAGGATTCTGTGACTCTGTGATCCAACCCTGCCCTCTGGCAGTGGCCAGCCATTCCCTCTTGTCCGGTCACTCCAGGCCCATATCCAAAGCCCCTCCCTTTGCCATCTTTCCACCCAGCCAAGGGAACTCAGACTCTCATGACTGATGAATGGTCCCGAAGGGCCAGGGAAGCCTGTCTCCTGCCTCTTGCAGTGCCAGTCTGTCCAGCAGCAGCTGCGGGGCAGTGTGGATGGGCCCCAGTGCCACCTGCTGGACACCTGTCCCTGGCCCCAGCCCAGCCCTGCCTCGGGGTCTGCATTCTGAACTGGGATAGAACTGGGCAAATACCAAAGGGCAGGGTTTAAACCAGAACAGCTCCAAGGCACCTGGCCCTGGGAGATATGTTCTAGAACAGAGGCAGAGGGATATTGGCAGAATTCCTTTTCCCAGCAGCAGCACAGTTGCCTTCACTTTGCTGCAGAAGTGTACAAACAAGAGCCTGGCATGGCTCAGGGCCCAGCACTGCCAGGAGGGGACCTGGGGGCAGTGAACCCCCCTCAGGGAGCTGAGGAACAGGGACTGGGCCAGGAGAGCTGGAAACAAGAGCAGGATCTAACAGGTCAGGGCTGCCCTGTGAGGGCCAGCAAGAGGTTTTTGATGAAATCATAGAAAAAGGCTGCAAGCAAATTGAAAAGCTACAGGTGTTCTACAGTGAAACAGAGATGGGAAGGGAGTAGGATTTGCCTTAAATTTGTTTGAAAAGAACTCAGAATTTGATGGGGAGCTGGCCCAGAGCTTGGACACAGCAAACACTGATGAGGAGTCAAACACTCCCCCCAAACAACACAACACCTGTGCCCCAGGGGCCACAAGGGAAGCAGCTCCATCATCCCATTAATGGCCATGCTCCTCTGAGCACACTCCAGAGTGTCCCAAAGGAGTGAGAGGCAGCAGTACCTTGGTCTTGAGGTCGTAGCGCTCCTCCTTGTGCGTGCCGCTGTCCACCACGTGCACGATGTCGTTGATGGTGATGGAGGTCTCCGCGATGTTGGTGGCCAGGACGATCTTCCTGACGCCCGGTGGAGGCCTCTGGAAGATGTTCTGCTGGTCCATCATGGGGATGTTGGAGTGCACTGGGAAATCAAACCAGAGTCAGACCTGCCAGCTGAGCTTCTCCTTGTACCGTCACCTCCCGCTTCTGGAAACGGGGGGCAGAAATGGGGACACCAGCTGCCAGTGGTCACAGCCAGCAGCTTCCTGCCAGCCACACACCGGGAAAGATCTTCCCACGTTTTTGGGAAGGCCTCATTTCAGCTGCTTCAACCTGTGGCTCAGCAGCAGCAGCTCTGCTCATCTCCTCCTGTCCCAGAGCCTGGTGGCACCCCAGGAATACCCCTGGCAGAAATCCCACTCCCTCCCGCAGCCCTGTTCTGCAGCTGCCCCTCCTCCAAAGTCCCTTGGGGCAGGGGAATGGGAATTCTCACTGCCACATGGGCCCACTCTGTCAGAAGTGGCTCTCAGTGAAGGCTTGTGTCTGTCCTGTGCCCCAGCTTTGCCTTGCCACAGCTCAGTGCCATGCAGGAATTCCCAGCAGAGGAGAGCAGGCACTTTCCACCAAACTACACCTGCACTTATGAACAGCCCAGCTACTCAAAGCTCTGCTCCTGTCTGGCCTGGTTTCACACTGAACAGGCAGAGCTGCTAAAAAACAAACAAAAAACGCCAAAACCCTTAAGAGCTTTGCAGAGCAAAACTGGCTTTTGTTGTAAATCTCCTCCTGGGGCAAAGAATGTTAAATTCACTGATCAAAGCTGAGCTCTGGAGTCCACCTGCATCCTACAGAACAGGTCCTGAGATCTCTGCAGGCTCAGCGTGCAGCTACAGCAGTGCAGAATTGAGCTGCCTTCCCATTGCCTAATTCCAAACTGCTGGAGGCAAATGGGAAGCCACTCTCTTTGATCACACACAGGAGTTACTCAGCCTCTGCTAGGAGGAGTTACGCACACTTACCACACACCATTACACAGCTGGGACATCAAAGCTCACCAGCCCAGCACCAGAGCAAAGCTGAAGGGGCACATCAAGCCAATTGTCCCAGATTCTCCTGAATCCTGGGAAGAAGGGGCTGGCCCTGCCCTCTCACCTGGCAAGACGAGGTAGCGGCTGTTCTGCGAGCCCAGCATCTCCAGCAGCCGCTGCTGCACCCCTTTGATCTCCTGCCAGCCGGGGAGGAAGCACAGGATCCCACCTGCAACACACCAGGAGTTAAGAACACACAGCCTCGAAATCCAAGTGCTTTTCCCCAGCTGGAGACACACGTTTCCAGGGCAGAAAGCAGCCAGGCTACCTGGAGTTTGACAGTAAATACCCATGAGCTTTGAAACACTTAAATCTCTTGGAAGTCACAGGAGAGTTCTGACTTCTTCCCAAAAGCTTCAAGGATATTTGACAGGGATGGGGCTCCAATACAGAAGGTAACTGTGCAGCACAAGGCTGCCAGTGCTGGAGCACAGACAAGTCCTGGAACAGCTGCCCAGGACACTGAGGAGCCCAACCCTGTCGTAGCTGAACACGCAGAATTTGTTTGTGCCACAGGGCTCGAGACCACTTGGATCAGCAGGAATTCAAGGAGGCCCTGCACGAGAGGCTCAGCAAAGGTGAGCTGTCTCTGCAAAGGCCCTGGAGGGGCTCCCTTCCTCTCCCCCCAGCAGAAGGAGGAGCTCAGGGCCAGGCAGGACCCACCTGGCTCTCCGTGGGCATCGATCTGCAGCACGAGGTCGGTGATCAGGTCAAGGTCAAGGACGCACTCATCGTCGGATTGCTGGGTACAACAGGACAGGCAGGTCAGGGGGTGTCAGCCCAGCACAGCTCAGCTCAGGGGCACTCCAGAGCACCTCCTGCAGCCTGCACTTGGGACAGCCTGCCCAGGACTTGGAGCCAGGAGCCTGGTCTGGGCTCCAGCTGGAACCTGCTCTGGTCACAGCTGCTGCCAGTTTCCCTGCTGTGCAGAGAATGCACAGTCCCTTCCCACTGCACAGATCTGTGCATCTCTGCTGAACAAGTAAGAGAATTCCCACAAGATTTTTGTGGACAAAACTGCCACATGCACCTGGGAATTCAAATCCATCAGGCTTCAAGCAGCAGCTTCTGTAGCTCCCAGGGACTTGGAACAGATCATTAAAGCTCAGATAAAATCACTGCCACAACAGAAACAGGAATAATGCCCTGGAGGCAATGGGATACCCCAAGAGAGTTTGCTCATCCAGGACTGGGAGAAGTGGCTGATACTCCAGACACTTGCTCAGCCACAGGGAGGGATCTCTCCAGGCTGGAAAAATGGGCTGCCAGACTCCAGACCAGCTGGTTGGACCAGAAAACATCCGGAGGTGCCAGCCAACCTCTATGACTGTGTGACTCCTTGACCCACCCCTGGTGCAGGATTACCCAAAGCACAGAACATGTCTGGAGGGCATTTTCCAGAGGGTCAGACCAGTTGAAGAAAGCAGCAATCAGGGAATTTAGTCATGCAGGACGGTGAGCACTGAGGTAACAGTGCTGGAAGCCACAAACATCCCAGTCCTGGGCCAGGCTTGCCCAGGGTGTGCAAACATTCAACTCTGTGTCTGTGTACACACAGCAATGAGCTCTCAGCCTACTCAAACATCAAACTTCCCACTAAAGGGAGATAAAAGCAACTTGACCCCAATGTGAAGTCATCTTTATGCATAATTTAATCAAAATACTCTGGGGTTCTACTGAGCTGACTTCACCTCACGAGGAGTGGCATGGAATTAAAGCTAAGCAAACAGTGTCTAACGACCACAGGGAGGCAGGAGCAGCCCCAGGCCCGAACTGTCCCCCTGCTGACAGGCCAGAGGCCAGTGCCCCATGCAAGGGCAGCTCCCCCCTCGCTGCACACCCACCTTGATCTCGTAGTGCCTGTGCCGGTGCCGGCCCAGCTTGGCCAGGATCTCCTCCAGGTAGTATTCCTTCACTGGGTACATGAAGCCCGGCACCTTGACCACGGGGCAGTCCCCAAAGTAGTGGGAGAAGCGCTGGTTGTCCCCCGTGGCACTCATGAGTACCAGGCGCAGGTCGGGGTTCAGCTTCTGGATGCCTTTGAGCAGGATGAGCAGGAAATCCGTGTTCACGTCCCGCTCGTGCACCTCATCCACCACCACGTGGCTGACGCCCTCCAGGCTGGGGTTGCCCTGCAGCTTCCTGAGCAGGATGCCCACGGTGCAGAAGAGCAGGGCCCCTCCCCGGGCGGGGGGTTTGCTCTCCAGCCGCACCTGGTAGCCCACGTTCTTCCTCATGTTGGGCCCCAGCTCCTGGGCCACGCGCTGGGCCACCGAGATGGCGCTGATGCGCCGGGGCTGGGTGATGACCACGTTGCAGCGCGCGCCGCGGCCCTCCAGGATGTAGTGTTCCAGCAGCAGCTGCGGGATCCGCGTGGTCTTCCCGCAGCCCGTGTCCCCTGCTATCACCACCACGGGGTTCTGCTCGATGGCTGACAGGATGGTGTCCTTGTGAGGGTCTACTGGCAGCGGGTGGCTCTCCTGCCAGGAGGCTCCTCTCCTTTTCCAGAGGGCCAGCAGGTTCTGGCTAAGGCGCACTTCCTCTGCTTCCAGCATGGGGATGTAGGTCTTCCCCGTGATGGCGTCGCTGATGGCACCGGATTCCTTGGTCAGGTTCATCATGTCATCAGCAATCCGGGGCCTGGACTCCCTGATGTCCACGGGGTACTGCGAGAGGGGGAGGAAGGTGGCAAGGACAGCAAGGTTAGTACTGGTCCTGAGAAGGACAGAAAGAAACTGTCCTGGAACAGACTCGGCCAGTCTGGCTTGGCAAGGCCTCCTCAGATCTTAGGTAACTCAGTCATGTTCTGAACTGAGCTTATTTAGAGTGAGAACTGATTTGGACAGCCCCCTGTGTGTTCCTTGCTGCATTCTCTGTTTTAGGAGGGGTATCAGTGCTGCTGCCTGAACCAACAGGCACAGACCAGTAACTTCAGCTCTCCCATGCAACAGCCCCTCAAAGACAACTTTTGGAAACCATCAAGTTACACCATCACCCAGACACATAAATTATGCAAAACACAAGCTTTTGGCTAAGCCAGAAATATTTGTCTTGGCAAAAGAAAAAAGAGAAGTCCCACATCCCACAGGAAGAACTACAAGGAGCAACAGGTCAGGAATTGTCTAGAACACAAATCAAAGCATTGGCCCAGATGTTCACAGGATTACAAGTTGCTGAACTTTTAATCAATCACAATTTTGGATTCAACCTTAAGAATTCCAGAGTCTTCCAAAAGGGAAAGCCCAGAAAGGATCTCCCTTCCCCAAAGGGCAGCACAGACTGTTGAGGTTTTGCAGCAACAATCAAAGCATGAATTCCCTCAACATTTTGACAGGAAGCTTCCATACACATCCAATTCCTGAAGTGAACTGGGATCAGGCAAAGGGGATCCTTAGGAGCCTTACGTGGTTCAGGTAGTTCTCAATCTTGCGCAGGGTGGCCTCAGGGACTTTGATGTGGCAGGGCTTCCTCTGGTTCTCGCCCAGCTCCCGCAGGGACGTCATGTTGTACATGGCATGGCTCAGGGGGTTGTTGTTCTTGTCCACCAGCCCAAGGCTCTGCAGGGAACAGGCAAGCAACACCATCAGGTCTGAGGCTGCTCACAGCAAGGGCTGGGACACAGAGCACTTGGATCCCACGTTTGGATAGGCCAACTCCTTACCATCCCAAATCATAAATTCCTGCTTTTCTTGCCACAGCATAACCAGACATGATCCCACTGCACCTCTGGAGAACCAGACACACCAGAGCCAACCACCTGCCTTGATACTACACTTGCAAAATCTTTAACAGACCCATCAGAGGAACAGCAGCCATGACTGCAAAACCCTCTTGTGAGTCCCTTGCTGTGGTTCTGGCATGCTGCGAACCCCAAGGTTTGGAAATAGATGTTTATTAAGCATGAGCTCATTAAGCATTAGCTCATTACACAAGTGCAAGATCAGGAAGTTTCCTTTGAGCCCCGCCAGGCTCAAAGCCAGCGAGTGAGGCACAAGGAGCCTGTATCCACAGGCACATTCCCAGGGGATGCAGGAGCCAGGGGCACTCACCTTCAGCTTCTGACAGGCCAGAGCTGCTGCCTTGTTCTCAGCCTCCACCTTGCGCCGGCCCTTGGCAGCGAAGGTCATGGGGCAGGGCCAGCGCAGCGTGAGCTTGCAGATCTTGGTCTTGGTGCCCACCGTGCGGAACTGCATGTACTCCTGCAGGGAACAGCACGGGGCTCCGTGGGACAGCCTGGAGGGACCACCCAGCCCCTCCCCTGGCACACACACCCCAACAACCCCACCCCGTGCCTGGGAGCACCGTCCGAACGCTCCTGGAGCTCTGGCAGTGCTCAGCACCCTCCGGGGGNGCGCAGCGTGAGCTTGCAGATCTTGGTCTTGGTGCCCACCGTGCGGAACTGCATGTACTCCTGCAGGGAACAGCATGGGGCTCCGTGGGACAGCCTGGAGGGACCACCCAGCCCCTCCCCTGGGCTGGAGGGACCACTCAGCCCCTCCCCTGGGCTGGAGGGACCACCCAGCCCCTCCCCTGGCACACACACCCCAACAACCCCACCCCGTGCCTGGGAGCACCGTCCGAACGCTCCTGGAGCTCTGGCAGTGCTCAGCACCCTCCAGGGGAGAACCTTTCCCTGAGATCCAGCCTGAGCCTGCCCTGGCACAGCTCCAGCTGCTCCCTGGGTCCTGTCACTGTCCCAGAGAGCAGAGACTGGAGCCATCCCTCGGGGGGAGCTGCACCCCCGCTGAGCTCTGCTCTGCTCCAGCTGAACCAACCCAGTGACCTCAGCCACTCCTCGTGTGACTCCTCTGGACCTTTCACCAGGGTTTTTTTTGCTGGACTTTTTTAAATGGAGCACTAGAAGAAGGTTACTGCACTGAACTCCACCCCCCAGCTCACAAGGCACTGTCTAAGCCAAAGTGAGAGCAGACAGCTGTGGGGAGCATCCCGAGAGCCTGAGGGTGGAGCTCAGCTCCTTTCTGCTGAGCACACGAGCTCTGGGAGGTGAGTGACAGATCCTGGGAAAGAGGATCACCGGATATAGGCAAGATTCGAGTTGAGGAAAGATTCTATCAGCACAGAAATTACACATCACTCCCAGCAACACAAACTTGTGCTTGCTGCAGATACATGGGGAAAGGAAACCTTAGAAAATACCTCCTTCATGCAGACAGCAGCTTCTCCACTGCCTTGGCCTTAGGAGGAACATTCCTCATGGTTCTATTAAGACATTCCCTCCGTTCTCACCACAAAGTCTTTTCTTTGCTGTTCATACTGATTTCTCTAGGCCTAGTTTTAACCTCCCTCCTTTCCCCAGTTCTGCTGCCCGAAGGAAGCATCCAAAGTGATTCCAGTTGGAGCCTCTGAGCTTCCTCCCTGGCAGGGGTCAGACAGCACCTTACCTTGACTGTGGAGGACGAGGTTGCAATCTGAATCACTTGGGCCAGGAGGTTTTTGGGGAGTGGGAACTGCGTCAGGGCATGGATGGCAGTGTTGTCATCTGTCATTTCAATGGAGCTCCCTCCTCGGCTGCACGGGACATGAGGAGAGGTGGATGTACAAATGCCCACTTGTGCTCAGACCTACCTCACTGCAGGAGTGCTACTGAGCTCTGAAACTACCCAGTTAAAGCCCAGGTAATCTGCTCATGGGCAGAGTCCAGCTGTCCCTTGCTACTAAAATCTGCCAGTCACAACCACCCAGCCCAGCAAAGCCACCTATTGCAGAGGGATCAAAGCTTTACACCAAGGCTATAAACCAGATGGTATCAACAGATTGAAACAGATTTAATTAATAAATAATTCTGAATTTAAAGACTACATCACAGAAATAACCACCATCACTTACATCCCTTACAGATCTTGCTCCTGCTGCCTATTAAAAACCCAAATTTGTGCNTTGGAAATAGATGTTTATTAAGCATGAGCTCATTAAGCATTAGCTCATTACACAAGTGCAAGATCAGGAAGTTTCCCTTGAGCCCCGCCAGGCTCAAAGCCAGCGAGTGAGGCACAAGGAGCCTGTATCCACAGGCACATTCCCAGGGGATGCAGGAGCCAGAGGCACTCACCTTCAGCTTCTGACAGGCCAGAGCTGCTGCCTTGTTCTCAGCCTCCACCTTGCGCCGGCCCTTGGCAGCGAAGGTCATGGGGCAGGGCCAGCGCAGCGTGAGCTTGCAGATCTTGGTCTTGGTGCCCACCGTGCGGAACTGCATGTACTCCTGCAGGGAACAGCACGGGGCTCCGTGGGACAGCCTGGAGAGACCACCCAGCCCCTCCCCTGGGCTGGAGGGACCACTCAGCCCCTCCCCTGGGCTGGAGGGACCACCCAGCCCCTCCCCTGGCACACACACCCCAACAACCCCACCCCGTGCCTGGGAGCGCCGTCCGAACGCTCCTGGAGCTCTGGCAGTGCTCAGCACCCTCCGGGGGAGAACCTTCCCCTGAGATCCAGCCTGAGCCTGCCCTGGCACAGCTCCAGCTGCTCCCTGGGTCCTGTCACTGTCCCAGGGAGCAGAAACTGGAGCCATCCCTCGGGAGGAGCTGCACCCCCGCTGAGCTCTGCTCTGCTCCAGCTGAACCAACCCAGTGACCTCAGCCACTCCTCGTGTGACTCCTCTGGACCTTTCACCAGGGTTTTTTTTGCTGGACTTTTTTAAATGGAGCACTAGAAGAAGGTTACTGCACTGAACTCCACCCTCCAGCTCACAAGGCGCTGTCTAAGCCAAAGTGAGAGCAGACAGCTGTGGGGAGCATCCCGAGAGCCTGAGGGTGGAGCTCAGCTCCTTTCTGCTGAGCACACGAGCTCTGGGAGGTGAGTGACAGATCCTGGGAAAGAGGATCACCGGATATAGGCAAGATTCGAGTTGAGGAAAGATTCTATCAGCACAGAAATTACACATCACTCCCAGCAACACAAACTTGTGCTTGCTGCAGATACATGGGGAAAGGAAACCTTAGAAAATACCTCCTTCATGCAGACAGCAGCTTCTCCACTGCCTTGGCCTTAGGAGGAACATTCCTCATGGTTCTATTAAGACATTCCCTCCGTTCTCACCACAAAGTCTTTTCTTTGCTGTTCATACTGATTTCTCTAGGCCTAGTTTTAACCTCCCTCCTTTCCCCAGTTCTGCTGCCCGAAGGAAGCATCCAAAGTGATTCCAGTTGGAGCCTCTGAGCTTCCTCCCTGGCAGGGGTCAGACAGCACCTTACCTTGACTGTGGAGGACGAGGTTGCAATCTGAATCACTTGGGCCAGGAGGTTTTTGGGGAGTGGGAACTGCGTCAGGGCACGGATGGCAGTGTTGTCATCTGTCATTTCAATGGAGCTCCCTCCTCGGCTGCACGGGACATGAGGAGAGGTGGATGTACAAATGCCCACTTGTGCTCAGACCTACCTCACTGCAGGAGTGCTACTGAGCTCTGAAACTACCCAGTTAAAGCCCAGGTAATCTGCTCATGGGCAGAGTCCAGCTGTCCCTTGCTACTAAAATCTGCCAGTCACAACCACCCAGCCCAGCAAAGCCACCTACTGCAGAGGGATCAAAGCTTTACACCAAGGCTATAAACCAGATGGTATCAACAGATTGAAACAGATTTAATTAATAAATAATTCTGAATTTAAAGACTACATCACAGAAATAACCACCATCACTTACATCCCTTACAGATCTTGCTCCTGCTGCCTATTAAAAACCCAAATTTGTGCTCATAAAGTCAAGCATGCAGCTATGGGGATGGAAGGGAGGAGATCTAACATTGCCCTCAAAACCAGGGTGGTCAAAACCTGGTGTAAGTGCACATGCACCAGTTCTGGGGATGGAAATGTTTTTAGGCACAAAACAGTGAGCCAGGTAACAAGACTGGCAGCAGCCTCTCCAGAGAGCAGAGCTGCAGGCAAGAAGTCCATGCATTCCCTGTATGGCAGCCAGGCACAAAACCAGGCTGCTCTCCTATTCCTTTGGCCCATCTCCAGACCCCCCCATCTCCAGGAAAACCCTCCCTTCCCTGTGCCCTGGCCCAGCATTCCCAGCCAGACCCACCTGGCGTCTCTGCCCGGGGTCCGGGCATCCTGGTGTGCCATGGGCAGGTAATCCGAGACATCGATCGCCTCCTCCTCCAGCTCCCCCTCCTCCAGCTCCCCCTCCTCCAGCTCCCCTTCCTCCAGCTCCTCCCTCCTCATGGCTTTGGGCATCCTGCCCTGCTCCATGGGCTGGATGGCCTCGTCGGGCTCCATGCGGCGCCAGCAGGTGGACAGGTCGGCGAGGGAGGGGCCGGACTTGGAGCGCCACTTGCCCTCGGAGCACCAGCGCTCGTCGGGACAGCCCAGCTGGTCGGCCAGCAGCCGGTACTTGGCGGCGTCGAAGAGCTCGTTCCGGGGGCCCAGCAGGCCCCAGCCCTGCAGGAGAGACACGGGGCAGCTCTGGGAACCCCCCTGCAGCTCTGGGAACCCACACCCTGCTGGGGACGGCGGGGCAGGAGCGGCCCCTTCCTTCCCCGCAAAGGGAGAGTGAGGAAAGGCACTTTCGGGAGCTCTGAACTTTCCCCCACCACTGCTCTGTCCCAGCAGGAATCTGGTCCCTGTCCTCCCTTCCCAGGGTAGGGCTCTCAGCCCCACACAGCTCCTTAGAATGGGTGGGCCAGGATTTATTGGGGTTTTACTAACTCCTGGCTATATACAGCACCTTGGAGTTTTGAAACCACCCTCTGAGCAGGAAATGCATCTTTTTGGGAAGGCTAGTCTGAACTAGCATAATCTGGGATAATACAGGGTGAGAATTCAGAGAATGGTTCAGCTCCTTCTATTTCCCAGGAACAGTTATTTGTACAAGCAGCAGGAAAATGTCCCTAACCCGTCAGGTTCAGAAGGAAGTCTGCAGAAATTAAAAACCCTCCTACCATCACCATTTAGGACTGAATCTTGCAGGAAGCTCCAGACATATCCAGAGTGCAGCACACACCATTTCGAAACTACCAGACTGCTGCAATAAGTTTTAATTCTATTAAATTAGAAGTTACAGCTTTAGGCCACTTAATGGCCCTGTACTAGAAAAAGCTGTATTATTTTGTGCTGTGAAAGTGCCTAAGACATCAAAGTTCACCTGGCTCACTGCTCTACTCAAAGCCTCTGTATTCTCTCTCTGCACTAATTAGACACAATTCATTTTCTTGAAGTGGTGACTTTTTCAGGCAGCATTTCCTATAGCTGTGATCACACAAGGGTCCCATCACAAGGGTCTTCTGCCAGGTTCCAGTGTAGCTGGCAAAGAAAGCTTTGCTCGTTCAATCTGTGGTTCCAGGGAGTTGGGTTTTGGTTTCAGTTCTAAAGTACACTTCAGGAAAGTCTATCAGTGAGGTATTTTGCTTCTTTTGAAAACTTCCAGGGTCTGTAAGAAAGCAGGGAACTGGACTAGAGAGGATAAAACCAGGATGTATTCCCAGTGAATGCTGACTGAGTGAGGTGGAATAAAGCCAGTGAGTGAAACAGGTTTTGCTGATCACAGCATCAGAGGATCAGCTTAAGCTGAGTTTTCACACTGCCCTTCTGAATTTCTGAAGGCTGGCTGTTTCCTCACAGTGTTCTGACCCACAAGGAAATCAAAAGCTGTCTCACTGCCAGAGCACCCACAGCCATCTTCTCCTGAGCACAGAGATATCCCTGTTCCCACTGCACAGATCAACAGGAAACTCCAAAATCAGTCTCACTTGCTCAAGGTAACACAGAACAGCCAGGGGCAGAGCTGGAGATAAAACGGCATCTTTTTCTCAGCTATAAAACACTTTCAAAAGTTACTTTTATAGTTTTACTGTGTCTGTTTGATAGTGGCTGCACACACCCATTTCCAGACATAAACAAGTGCCAAACAAAGTGTAACTGTAGAGTAATAGTAATTTACAACATGTAATTGCCACGCTGGCTTTGATGAAGAGGGAAGAGGAGGCTCTGAAGGTCCTACAACTGCAAACACACCCAGCTGGGCTGCCAGGAGTAGGAGTTAGTGACCAGCAAACCCATCTGAGGGAAACTCTGCTTGCTGTAGATGCTGAGATAAGGAGCTGATTAAGGGACAAAAGGAATAAAGACCAGGACTACCTGAAGCAAGTGGGATTTCAAGCTCAAGTGGATTCAGACTCAAGGCTTCCCCCTGCACCCTTGACTAACAGAGGGGCCAGCTAAGGGAGAGCACAGGCATGCAGAGCCAGGCTGGCTCTGCAGGGTGGCTTGGCCAGGCTGAGCAGCAGCAGGGCTCACCTTGAAGAGCTGACACGCTGCAGCCGCCGCCTGCCGCTCCGCATCGATCTTCTTGGTCCCATAGCCCTCCACTTCCACATTCTTTGGCCACTTTATATGGAGAGTGACTTTCTGAAAGGCAAGGAGAAGCACAGGGTAAGCCAGGGCAAGCTCTCCCTTCCACCAGAGCACACCCACTCCAACCACCTCTGCACTCCAGGCAAAGCAGAGAAATACAGAAGGAAACTGAACAAAGCGCTGGTCCCTTCACGGGAAGCTCCATTCCAGGAGCACTGAAGGAAAAGGCTGAGCAGGGCACAGAGGTGCCACAGCCCCACGGGAGCTGCAGGGTCCAGCATGGGCTCTGGTGTCACAGCATGCCAGCTCTGAGGGATAAATTACAGCCACAAGGTCACTACAGGAACAATTGCACCCCAGGGCTGTCCCTCTCCACGTGCCCTGGAGCAGATCCCCTCTCCAACATCTTCCAGCTGCAACAGCAAAGAAACCTTCCCAACTGCATCCTCACTGCCATGGAACCAGCACAGCACTGCCTCAGCTCCCAGGCACGCCAGCACCCAGCCCCAGCCCAGGCACTGGCAGAGCCTCAGCTCCTGCAAGGGAGCACTGAAAACCTGCAGAGGCAAAGGATGCTGAAAGCTCAACTTTGCCACCTTCAAAGAAGGGCTCCAAATGAAGAGCTCGCCCTGCAGATGCCACAAGGCTCCAAGAGGGACATGCCTGGGGGATTCTCTCCTGCTGCTGCAGCACAGATGAAAGGCAGCAGTGGATCCCAGGGAAAGGCCCATCCCAAGGCTGGAGCACAGGCTCCTGGCTCTGCAGCACCTGGCTGCCTTCCTGCCCCTACACCTGGCTCTCAGAGGGAATTGCCATGCATTTTGCCTGGGGCTCTGCCTGGAAAGCACAGACTTGCTGGGAAAAAAGGTGTCTCAGGAAGGGAAAGTGCTCACAGATCCCCTGCTCTGTCCAGCAAGAGCTCTCCAGGCTCTCACCTGTCCCTCTGTCCACATTTGCTGGGTTGCTTTTTCTTGGAACACTCATTTTTTCCCAGGGCTCCTTAATCTGTTTTATTGTTTTCCTGGTTTACTTTTTTTCTTTAAATCTGAAGTTACTCTCCACATTAATATATTTAAATGCTGGCAAGAATGGGAAGCAATTGCACAAACTAAAGCAATGAGGCACTGCTGGGGGCATTCCAAATTTTAGGGATGAGGCACTGGCTATGGTATTCCAAAATGTAAGTTGGGAAACTGTACTACTGCTTGAGAAAGAGCAAGAAAAACAAACACAAATAATGAAGAACTCTAAAGTAACATTACTAATATATCCCCTGAAATCCAGGGATGCTTAAAAAGGATGTGGCAATAAAAACTGTCTGGGGAATTTTAGACAGAATGTTATTGGAAAATGTTAATCCATCAGAACTGAGTCTTTTCCTGGAATGTAGGTTACAGTTAAACTTCAGCTGGAAAGAGCTTTCAGCTCTGGAATGAGAGCTGGTGTGACAGGAGGAGGCAAAGCCTTGACCATGGAGCACCAGCAGGTAAGAATTCCTGCTCAGGTCATGGCCCAGACCTGAATTTGGGCCTCGGGCATGCCAGTGACAGCTCAAACTACCTGGAAAACTGCTTGGAATTCCTCCACTTCATTTAACAAAGAGGCTGCATTTCATTCTGCTCTTAAGTACTATTAGAAGCCTCCCTCCATTGCAAAGAAACTCCTCTTTTCTGGACACAATCTGACATTTTAGGCTTCGGAATTTGTTCTACTGGAATCTACATTCAAATCTAGGGCTCCTAAGGGCTAAAACACAGCTTTTAAATCTTTCTTTCCTAAGGTAGTAGGACACTATATGAGCATATTTAAGCACAGACTGTGTCTTTCTGCTGAGAAAGGCCAGATGCACAAGTCATCTAAAAGAAAAATATCCACACAAAAAAAGGAACATCACCTGCATTTATACACCTTTAGAGCACATGATGATCAGGAAAAATAGGAAGAAGCAACAACATTTCTTGTTTGAAGACTATCACACAACTTTTAAGTGTAATTAAAACTCTTCTGTGATTTTCTCTAGGAAGTAACTTCCAGGATCAGCAGTTCTGTGGCTGCCTTCCCACTCTGTGGAGCACAGGATTACCTTTTTCCTTGGCCCATTAGTGTGGATGTACACCAGCTTGTCCCTCGCATGGGAAATGCCCAGGGCTCGGCCAATCACGCTGTTGAGCAAGTTTTTGGGCTGTGGAAATTCCTTTAGTAAGTCTCTGGAATCTGGAAAAAAAAAAAAAAAAAGCCAAGAGGAATTAACTGTCCCTGAATTGCTGTGCAGAGAGCCAGGGCTCGGAGGGGAGCAGGCAGAGGGGCCCAGGGGTCACCTGCAGCACCCCCAGGCATCAGCTCCTGGATCCCTGGGGTTGGGAGAGACCTCCAGGATCATCGAATCCACCCTGTGCCCAATGGCCACCCTGTGCCCAGCCCAGAGCACTCAGTGCCACCTCCAGGTGTTCCTGGGACACCTGCAGGGACGGGCACTGCAAACCTCCCAGGGCAGCTCCAACANACGGGCACTCCAAACCTCCCTGGGCAGCTCCAACGCCTGACTCCCCTTTCCACAGGGAAATTCCTGCTGCTGCCCACCCTGAGCCTGCCCTGGCCCAGCCTGAGCCCATTCCCTCTCCTCCCTCTCTGNTTCCCTCTCCTCCTGTTCCTGGGAACAGAGCCTGACCCCAGGGCTGTCCCCTCCTGGCAGGAGCTGTGCAGAGCCACAAGGTCCCCCTGAGCCTCCTTTGCTCCAGACCCTTCCCAGCTCCATCCCTGGACACGCTGCAGCCTCTCCAGAGCTCTCCTGGCAGGAGGGGCCCAGAGCTGCCCCCAGGATTCCAGGGGTCCCTCAGCAGGGTCAGCAGAGGGGGACAATCCAGCCACACTGGGGCTGGCACAGCCCACGGGGCCATCGGCTTCTTGTCCACCTCGGCACCCCTGGGCTCGTGTCCAGCCACTGCCACTGGGCACCCCTGGGCTCGTGTCCATCCCATCACCAGCATGGACCCAGTTCTGTTTCCCCACCAGCTCTGTTGTCACCCCTCAATATCAAAACCCAACTGAGCAGGAACCACTTTGAACAATTTGGGTGTTTGCAACATGTCCCCCAGCCATGGGTTAAATCCAGGGTCTCACAAGGTACACATGAGATCCAGCCAGTGGTAGGAACATGAAAAAATGCCTGAGGACTTCTTCCTGAAATGACTGAGACAGCTGGATCAGAGCCTGGGAATGTGGTTCAGTACTGAATTGCCCAGAGAACCCGCTGGAAAGAAGTTTGCCAGCAGTGTTTGGAGACAGAGCAGCCCCAGAGGCAGCAGGTCAGAGATCAGGTGGGACTGGTCCCTGCCCACACTGGGAAATGCTGCTCAGGGGACAGCAGGGAGGGGATGCTCATGCTCAGATCAAATCACTCATTTAAAAAATAATAATAATAAAATCCCACTGCACCGGACAGAGCCATGTCACACCCACCTCCTATCCCAGCCTCCTCCCTGACCAACTCCAGCAGTTTCAGCAGTGAGGGAGTGCTCCAGCTCCTCCCACCTGCATCACTGCCATGGGTCTTTTATTCCAGCAGCAGGTCCAGCGAGATCAGATCAATGTGATAACAATTCTGGATGTTCCTACACCTCACAAACAGGGAGATCTCACTCTCCAACTGTGGAGAGGGGCTGCTGCCCCTCCTCCCAGGCTCCAACACTCCCACTAAGCCAGATGTGCAGGGAGACACTCTGCAGCCCTAATCCCACAGAAAGCCAAGGCAGGAGAAGGAAACACACCCGTTTCTGCTGGGCTCACAGTCCTGCAGGTACCAAAAGCAGCACACAGGGACAGGGACAGGGACAGGATCTCCTCTCTGCAGGACAAGCACAGCTCATCCCACGTTCAGCCTCATCCCACACACGCTCCCTGGGCAGCCAGGACTTGGGTGACCTCCCTGCACACCACCCCGGGGGTGAGCATTCCCTTTCAGAGGGCTTCTAAACCCCCTGCAGGAATTCAGGGGGAGTTTCAGCAATGAATCAGAAACCAGCACAGAGATCACTGGTACCACCAGAAACCAGAATTTCCAACTGAGCCACCAAATCCAAGGAGATGTGAGGAGCCAAGAGTCACTTGAGCATCGCCAAGATGTGCCCCCATGTCCTGCTGGAAACTGATTCTGGAGTTACTGTCATGAAGAAACACAGGAACTGCAGAAAAACCCAGAACAGCTTGGGCTGGAAAGACCCTTGAGGATCTTCCATTTATTCACTTAACAAATGGGCAGGGGCATCTTCCATTACCCCAGGCTGCTCCAAGCCCATCCAACCTGGCCTTGGACACTTCCCAAGATGTTCAAGGCAAGAAGAATTGAGAGAGGCTCCATCCCACAGGCCTGTGGAAGAGATGCTCATCACAAGGATGTCCTGGGAGGGCCCAGCTGGAAGTGACCAACTGGGAAAGCAGGGGAGGTGCAGAGAAAGCAGAGTTCTGCTGTGCCATGCAGGCCTGGCACTGCCAGCCTTGCCCATTTGGCTGAGGAGAACAAAAAGCCATTGGTGATCCCAACACCCTCTCCAGCAAAGCCCAGCAGCCTGGCCCACAGCTCAGCACTGAAGAGTCACTGGTGACACTCGGCTTTAAAACTGCTTCCTGCAAACCACAGAAGAACCACCTGGATCTTGAGAAATGCTTTCAGCAGCCTTGGATAACTCCATGGGAACTGTAGGAATTACTCTGATTTATGAACATGATTTGTCCATGAATTACCTTCTATATATTGGCCAAGGCAGAAGGAAAATGGTCTCAGCCTTACAAAAAACTATGAGCCAATTTTCTGTAATTACACAGCAAATGTGCTATTTCTATCTATTCAAGCAAGTTCCTCTATATTCACACTTTGGCCTGCTCAGGAAAACTGGAAAAGTATCCAAGATTTTGGCACTCTGCAGTTCTATTCCATTCCACACTGGTGGGACTAACAGAGGGAGGAGCAGTAACACAACTCCCAAATGCACCATTCAATTCACTTACTTAAAAAAAGAAAAGCAAAAAGCAAATCCCCAGCACCAGCCTGGTTATTTGGCTTCCAGTTGTTTCCTCTTTCACAAACAATAACCTGGGAAATTCTGTGATAAGAGGTGCAAGCAGCACATTTTTCTTATGCCCCCCCCCATGTGCCTATGAAAGAGGCACTTTCTCACATTCTGAGGTGACTCCTCAGTGAACACTAAATATTGAATCTGCTCGAGAGGGGAAAACAGGAGCTCTGACTAACAAAGCCCAGTTCTGGCTTGGAATTCCCGGCAGGGTGCAGTGTTTTCTCCCCAGCTGACAATGCCACATTCAGCAGCACATTCTGACTGTGCCAAGGGCTGCTGGATCACCTTCAGCCCATTCCTGCCCCAATTCCAGAGCTGAAAGGATCCTATCCTGCAGGAAGCCATCCCTCCCCTGGAGCTTTTAGAGAAACAACCCCAAAGTGCAGAACTGGATCTGCACGATGTTCCCTGCCCTGCCAAGTAGGATTTCTCAGCATCTTGCTCTAAGGAATGTCTCAGGCCTGCCACAGCTGAGAATGGATGTTTGGGTGGGAATTGTGTCAGTGGGAGCACAAGGAGTGCAACCCAACACTCCCCAAACTGAGCCACACATGACACCCAAACCATAGCTCTGACATCACCAAGGAATATTAAAAGCCTGTCTTGGAGAGCAGACAAGTCAGGGTGGGGCTATCAAAGAAGCCAATTAACTAATTAAAGTTCCTCAAAGCCACCGAGAGCTTTAGCTTAATTTGATTGTGAAAGTCCAGGGTAATTCCAAGCTACACTGAAAACACAAAAACCAGACCCCAAAACCAACAAATCATCCAGCTGGAGTGGCCCAGCCTCCTCCAAACCCCAAAAAAACCCTCAAAACAAATCTGAGGAGGGGAAACACTCAGGTACCACAGCACAAACAAAACAGCCCAAAGTCTTGTTCAAGGAGGACACAGGAGATCCATCAGTTTCTCTCTTCTCTCCAGTTCTGCTGCCTGGAAAAGCAACAAATGACCACCAAGGAAAAACTATCAAAGGCAAAATTCCTCAAGATATGATAAATTCAAGTTAAAAATTCAAAAGTGTTTCCAAGACATCAAAAATCCCCAATGAAGAAAAAAAGCCCTGTGGCTCCACAACATCCATTTCACAAGGAATCAGCCCAGACATGTTCCACTGCAGAGATGGAGGGAGGCACACAAGGTTCCACCTGGCAGCTTAGCCTGCAGTACACCAAATTTGGGGAATTTGGGGGGTTTAAACCATCCCCAGCAATCCTGACCACGGCCCCTTTCAACACACACAGAATAAAACCCACACACAGCCCCTGGCTGAAGGAGAGCTCAGAACCCAGGAATGCTGAGCAGGCTCCTCCAAAAGCAAGGGGGACCAGCTGAGGAGCAGGAGCAGTGGCCAAGCTGCCCCTCAGAGCCACCAGGGCTACTCAGGAACCTGGAAGAGCCCCAGAGCTCCAGCCCAGCCCAAATTCTGCTGTGGTTCCACGGGATAAATTTAATCAGTGACACAGGAGGGCTCCTGGAGCAAACCCAAGGGCAGGGACTCATCAGCCACGGGAACGAGGGGGAAGTGACTGAGCTCCCCAAACCTCAATGGCTGAGCCAAAAAACTGAAGCCCCAGATAACAACACAGACCTAACAGTGACTTTTTGAGGCTGGCCTGGGTCTGAGTGCATTTTTCCATATCTGCATCCAAGGCTAGTAACAAAGCAGCCAAACGAGGACAGCTAATGAGACATCAGCTCACAAGCTGAGGGCTCAGCACCCACCTCAGAAAGAGGTTTTTCAAATGACATTTATCATCTCCACGTGTTCAAGGAGCAGCTGGACAGGTAGGGCAGGTTCACGAGACCCTGAGGGCTTTTATTTGTTCATCCAAAACAAATCCATTGTTGGAAACAATTCCAGCACCACCATGCTCCCACCTCAGGAGCTTTCCACGGTCAATCCACCACACAAATTGGGAGGGATGAGTGAACTGAAGACCAAAAACAAAAGTACTCAGGGACTGCCTGAAAACACATCAGAAAGTGAGGAGGGATGAAGTACAAAAGAGGAAAGAAAAAAAAATCTTGGCTTATTCCTCTTCTCAGGCAACACCTGAAGCAGCTCATTAAACAATAATTTGGGGCAGTTCAGCACTTGCTTTAGCAGGGAGTTCATTTGCTCTGTTGAACAGCTTGAATGTAACAATTAAAAGACGATTCTGCTCTGAACTCCAAGATAAAACTCAGCAGCTTCTGAAAGGCAAATGGAACCAAGACCCAAAGAATCCAGAAATTACTGAGAAAATAATAACTTTAATAGTGCTGGAGGGTGGGGGAAAAAAAGCACCAAACACAGAAGCATGAGGGCTGAGAAAAAAAAGTTCTAATATAATAACATCCTACATTTCCAAAACGCAGCCCACGAAAGAAAACTGAAACCAAAACAGCGAATTCTCAAAGTGAAAATGGCTCAAGCCACAACCTCTGGCACAAAACCACTCGCATCTCTCTAAGCTCCATGCGTTCCCCACGCTCCATAACCCATCCAAAAGCGATTGAAAACACCGAGCCCGAGTTTTAAACATTCCTTTACAGCGGCGGCAATTCCGAGCGGCGGGACGGCCCCCACCCTTCCCACCGCCGGCATCCAGACAGGGCAAATCCAGCGAGCCGCGGCCCGGGCCGCCGCAGCAGCGCGGGCCTGGCGGAGCGGAGCCGCCGGTGCCTCGGGCGGCGCTGCCCGGGCTCTGCCTCCCGGCGGATCCTGCGGGATCCCGCGCACCGAGAACGGCCCTAACGGGCCCGCCCGGGCCCTCGCCCGGCCACGGCTCCGCGGGGGAAACATTCGCCTCTCGCGTCAGCGGCCGGAGTTTCGCCCAGGCCCGGCTCGGCGACCTTGAGGGGAATCACCGGGGAAAGCCAACTCCGGCCAACAAAGGGCTGCCGGGGCGGCCGCACGGCAGCTCCGCCG
>VZTB01008906.1:0-15384 GCA_013397245.1 Thryothorus ludovicianus | reverse complement strand
TCCCTCAGCGCCGGCCGCTGCCCGGGGCCGTGTTCGGGGCAGCCCCGGCGGCCCCCGGGACGTTCCCGCTGCTCGGGGGGGCCCGGCCGGTGCCCGCTCGCCCCAGGCAGTGACTTTCCTGTGCGGGCAGGTTGGGTTTCGCTTCAGCCGCGCCCCGGCAGTGCCAGGAAAGGGGGGAGAGCCCCCGGGATCGCCGCGGTGCTGCCGGTGCCGTGGGGAGCGCGGCCGGGCGCGCTCCAGCCCCGCGCGTTGTCCCGAGTTCGCTCCGCGGCAGCGCCGGGCTCGCCCCGCTGCCCTTGGGCTCCTCTTCCCCCTCGCACGCCTCGCTTGCTTCGCTTTCTCGGAGTGTTTTTATCCCCACGTGCTGATTTTATAACTCCGTTTCAGTGCCCGGTGTAGCCTTGCGGCCGTAGGGAGCGCTGGAGCCGGAGCGGAGCGGTGCCCGGGGCGTGCGGCGCTGCCCGGGGTCCCCAGTCCCCTCATTCCCCCAATTTGGGGCCATCCCGCCGGGCCTGGCAGCCCCGGTGCCCATCGCCCATGGGTGAGCACCAGCTCTTGGTGGGTTCTTTGTGTGGCCGAGAATCTGAGAACGGGAATCTGAACTGGGAATCTGAGCTGGCCCGGGTGTGTTTTTCCAGTCCTTCCAGCTCGCTGCGGGTCGGATCGGGGTGTGGGGTGCAGCCTGAAGCAGCAGCAGCCGGAGCTCTGTGTGTTGCCAACTGTAACAGAGTATTTCTGCTTCTGCCTGTGGTGCTGTGCTGTCCCACGCTCTGGAGGAGCCGTGGTTTTCCCGTTCCCCGTCCTGGCTGAGCACTCCCGGGATCCCAGCAAAGCCCTGGGGCAGCACCGCTGCTCTGGGGACGGGCCAGGTGCCCTGCTGAGCACAGAAAGGTGTTTGCTGTGCCTCTAAACCCCCAGCCGGGCTGGGCAGGTTGTGTGTGGGGCAGGAATGGGAGCCAAAGGAAAACCCTTCCACTCAAATTTGTTATAAAAATTAGATATTTATTTCTCATGGCTCTGGAAGGTAATTGGAGTTGGGCTAAGGAGGCTTTACAGGGTGAGTGAGTTTTGGAATGTTGTTGTGAAAACCCTTTTAAAAAACGAGAAATAATTTTGGTTTGGGGAAATAAGGAAGCTGATACCAGTGCTTAAGGATGGGGCCTTAACACTCCAGAGGGAAGGGTTGATTCCCTTTTGGATGTGCTGTAAATGAACTCAGGTTCATCTTATGCCTGTTTTCATCCCGCTGTAGGTGCGTGGCTCCTTCCAGAGAGGCACATGGTGATTTTAACTGGCTTTTGTCCAGTTTATACTCTTAAAAATAGATGTTTGTACATCTCAGTGGTGAGGCTGTCAGCAGCAGTTGGTGTGTCCAGCTCCCAGAGCTCCAGGGACACTGGGGACCATTTGGAGAGAATCCAGGAGCAGCAGCGAGCTTGGTCAAGGATCCAGGGGTCCCGAGGGGCAGGGAGAGGTGGAGAGCTGCATTTACAGAGCTGCTCATTTTGTCTCTAGATTAGACAAGACTTTAGTATTGAAGAGTTTTCTGTGTCTCCAGAGTGCAGCAGCTGTTGGGGAGGTCTCTGTGTCTCCAGAGTACAATTAAGAACAAAAGAGGTTTCAGTAGTAGCATGGAAGACTCACACTGGACCTTGAAAAACTCATTGACAGGCACCAACCATAATGACAGAAAATGAAATTATTAGTATTGTACTGAAATAATTTATTCCAGACTCTCTCCCGCTGCCTGTCTGTGTGTGTGATGTCTGGAAGTCAGTTTGTGTTGCTTCTGTGCATGAAGGGATGCAGGAGGTGCCCAGCTCCTTCCCAGGCAGCATGGGGGCAGTGGGGATGTTGGAGCCTTGCTTCCCTGGGAGCTGGGAATGGGTTCAGGCCGTGGCTTTGGAGTCCTGGGGGATCTGACAGGCTTTAAAAGAGCAAAGTCACAGGATCCTGGCATGGTTTGGGTGGGAAGGGGCTTTAAAGCCCAGCCCATCCCACCCCTGCCATGGCAGGGACACCTCCCACTGTCCCAGGCTGCTCCCAGCCCCAGTGTCCAGCCTGGCCTGGGACAATTCCAGGGATCCAGGGACAGCCACAGCTGCTCTGGGCACCCTGTGCCACCCTGCCCCTGCAGGAATTCCTGCCCAATGTCCCACCCAGCCCTGCCCTCTGGCAGCTAAAGCCATTCCCTGTGTCCTGCCGCTCCTTCCCTTGTCCCCAGTAATTTGGGTAGACTGTAATGGACACCTTGATGTCACCATAGCTACTTAGAAATTCACAGCTCAGAAGTAAACTGGGCAATTCTCGTTTGATTATATTAATGCTCATTTGTCTTTAACCTTGTGCATTGCTTAGGTAGTTCCTTTCTCAGTAAGCCACATGTCTCATATTAAAATAGGCTGTCCCAAAGCAGTTATTTGTTGTCTGTAAAACCTCTTTCTGAGGTAGTTTGGGAGGGTTTTTAGGGTTTTTAGCCCCTGACCTTGGCCTTACAGCTGTGCTCCCGAGGAGCCATCCCGGTGTGCTGTTCATATCCAGGGCAATCTACTGACCCGTGGGGCTCTGGTGGCTCTGACAGCTCTGCCCCTCTGGGACAGAAGTTGATTTTTGGCAGGCAGGGAGGAGGACATTGTGGTTTTTGAGGAGCAGGCAGGATGTTGTGTCGGAGGGACCCCCGTTGCACCATGGAGAGGGGTCTGTGCACACCCCGGGGGTTAAACTGGGGGGTGTCTGCAGGGCAGAGCTGGGATCCCGTTCCTCCCTCCCGGAATATCCCGCAGCAGGGGCCGGGCTGGCTGCTGGCAGCTGTGCCCCAGCCGTGTCCCCACCTGCTGTCCCCCTGCCCGGGGAGCAGCTGGGGCTCCGCTGTCCTTGGCAAGAGCCTCCCCGTGATTTGATCCGGGGAGGGGTCCGGGCTCTCTCTCTGCGGCTCCTTTGTGTTGTCACCTTTGCGAAGCAGCGTTTGTAACCCGACCCAGAGCGCTCTGCTGCGGTTTGCCCTCGCTCGGAGCTGCAGGTGCTGCTCGGAGCTGCAGTGTCCTTTGGGGGGGAGCTGTGTGCAGCACTCCGCAGCCCTGTGGGTGTTTGAGGTCAGTGCCCACATCAAAGCCGGGCTGGATCTGTCCCCCCGTGGTGACAAAGGCTCTCAGGGCAGCTGCAGTGCAGCTCTGGCTGCAGGGTGATTCCCTCTGCTGCCTTCTGACCACACGTTCTCTGCCTGAAGATATTGGGGTGTTGTTGTGTTTCCAGTTATTGTGGAAGTGTTGGAAAACTCTGCTGTGTCAGTGGGGCTTTGACATTTCAGCACAAGAGCAAAATCCTCTTATGGAACAGGGCTTCATTCTGTCCTCTGCAATTCACTGCTTCAAAACCTTTATTTGCTGCAGGATCGTTTTGTGGACGTGAGGGGAAAACCTGGAGATCTGTCAGACTTGATGCCTCTGTGGTCCCTCAAACCCACTGTGAATTGATTGGGAAATTGTGGTGTTTTACTGCTGAAAGATCCCTTTATGCTGCTCGTTAGGATGCAGAAATGATGGAGGGGAGTCTTGGGCTTCTTTTTGAAGGGTTTTTCCCCTTATTGTTCAGGGAACCTCAGGCAAGGTAATGAGCTTCTCATTAAAAGGATCTGCAGGATAGTGGCAGTGCAAAGGAGGATGAGAAGGTGTTGTCTTCCTTTATAGCTTCCAGCTGTCAGTGCCTCCTGCCAGAGGTAAAAATGGGAGCTGCAAGGAAAGGAATGATTGCCTGAAAAAGTTCACATGTCTAAGAATAGGTTTTGCAAGATGTATTCTCATGTAATTTTCCTTTTTCTCTGAAGGAAAATATCTGAAAAAAAAACCAAAAAGAGTAAGCCAGTACAGGGATGCCACTTCATCTGGATTTGTTTTTTTTGAAGGAAGTTCATAAAATCCCAGATTGGTTTGGGTTGCAAAGGACCTTAAGGATCATCCAGAGTCCCCCTGCCATGGCAGGGACACCTCCCACTGTCCCAGGCTGCTCCCAGCCCCAGTGTCCAGCCTGGCCTTGGACACTGCCAGGGATCCAGGGGCAGCCACAGCTGCTCTGGGCACCCTGTGCCAGCCCTGCCCACCCTCCCAGCAGGAATTCCTTCCCCATTTCCCACCCAGCTCTGCTCTCTGGCAGTGGGAAGCTGTTCCCCCTTGTCCAGTCACTCCAGCCCCTTGTCGAAAGTCCTGTGCAGAGCCAGGAGCTGGACTCAGTGATCTTTGTGGATCCCTTCCAACTCAGGATAGTCTGTGATTTTGATATGATTAAAACATTAATTCCTAGGGGAAGGAAGAGGGCAAGTTGAAATGCAGCTTTGAAATTTTAGCCTTCAGTTCTTTCCCGGCTCGAGTTTCCAGTTCAGGATTTATGCACAGGACACTCGGGAGCCTCACGGGAATTTGTGTCCTTTGGGTTGGGAGGATTTAATTCCTCAGATATGTGTCTGCTGCTGAGAAAGTGCTGCAGGAACTCACATCTCAGGGTGGTCAGACACTGAAATTATAATTGTTTCCATTCACTCCGTGTCTTTGTGGTGTCTTTGGCTTTGGAGCTGATGCTTTGCAAAGCTCCGTTAGGTTTGACTGGCATTTGGCACCACAGCTTTAAAACTTTGAGGGTTCTGGGTCTCAGAATAATTTTTTTAAAGGGGTTTTAGAAGAATCTGATTTGAGGGAAGAGAAAGGCTGAGTTACTCAGCTGAGAGACTGGGGTAGCTCAAATTGCTCCATGTTTTCCCTGGAAAAGTGATGTTTGTTCTCCTCTTGGAAGTCATCTGGCATGGCAAGGAGGTGCCATCCAGTGAGTGAATACTGAATATCAGGGGTGACAAAAACTCAGCACCCTGGGAGAGGTTTAATATGCTGTGATTTTACCTTCACAATGTAGATGTCATTTCATTGCAAGGAGAGCCTTGGGAGCTGCACAGATTGTCCCAAAACAGGGCAAGCACCTTTGTGTGGCTCAGCTTCTCCCTCTGTGCAGGACAGCCTATTTATACCCAGGGGTGCTCTGAGGATTAATTAGCAGTTGATTACAGCAGGAGGCTGTGAAGTTGCTGCAGGAAGCTCTGTGTGTGTGGGCAGCATGAGCCTGTTCCTTTATTAGGAGCTGAGCTCAGCTCAAGTGGTTAATCCGTGTCTGTGACCCAGCCCTGAGGAGCTGGGCATGAGCCCCAGGTGAGTGCTGCATTTTCAGCCTAAAGCCTGGGAAATGTTTGTGCTGGGTGCTTCTCCTGTGCCAACCCCCTCCACCCCTTCCCAGGGCTCCCCAAACCCTGGAACTGTGCTGTGCAAGTGCAGGAGGGAGCTGGGCTGTCAGCAGCCAGCCTTCACCCCCAGTTTCCCTCTCCTCACCGAGGTTTTTTTCTTGCAGTACGTTCAAGCAGATGCCCCTACCAATAAAACCTTGGCTGGGCTGGTGGTGCAGCTGCTGCAATTCCAGGAAGATGCCTTTGGAAAACACGTCACCAATCCTGCCTTCACAAAGCTTCCTGTGAGTATGGGGGGCTCTCACTGTGCTGCTGCACCCTCTGCAGGGGCTGGGGCAGCTCCTGGGTGCTCATTTTCAGTGTAATGCAGCTTATTCTCTGTATAGTCCAAATGGTTTCTGGAATGCTGTGGGAAGGTTTTAATTTCTACTAAAACTCAGTGTAATTCACCAGTTTTAAGTCAAACCTGGGCTGGTGCATTCTAAACTGAGTGAATAAAATACACTTTCCAAGGCAAACAAACTCCCATTAGGTGTTTTGGTTGATTAACACCCAAACTTGTGAAGCTGCCAAGGCTGGGAAATGCCTTTGCCTCATTCTGCTGCAGCACAGAGTTACCTGCTTGCCCTGGGGTAGTTCTCCAGTCCCTTGGGACACAGAAACAGCATCACCATTGTGAGGGCTGCTGCTTCCAGACTGCAGCCTGGAGCCCTGCCCACCACCCAGGATCTTTCCTGGGGAGGGAGAGGTGCAGAGAGCTGGTGGAGGGCAGGGGCTGCAGCACAGGGTCTGGGAGGAGGGCAGGGGTGCCAGCCTGATGCCAAGGCCCTGCTGGGTGATTTAGGGCAGGTCTGTGGGCCAGGACAATTGTCCTAAACCTGTAAGTGTGGCATCAGCAGGGAGGTGTGTGCTCGTGTTTGGCACAGGATGTGTGCTGGCACTGGGGTCGTGCCTCTGGGCTTCTCTGAGGTGGATACACAAAGCTGGAGTCATTTATGGCCAGAGAAGATGTTGGAGCCAATTGAAACTGAAGTTGGCCTGGAAAATGTTGGCAGAACTGCTGTGGTGGTGGGTCCCTGTGACAGGCCAGTGCCTTTTTTGTTTGTGCTGGTTTTGCCCCTGGAACCTCTCCATGGGGGTGGGAGGTGCATGCTCCCTTACTGGAAGTTTTTGCAGACTCATAGCATGAATCTCAGATAATTCCCAGATGAATTTTAGAGAGAATCCTTCCCTGGGAGGGTGGGCAGGGCTGGCACAGGTGCCCAGAGCAGCTGTGGCTGCCCCTGGATCCCTGGCAGTGCCCAAGGCCAGGCTGGACACTGGGAGCAGCCTGGGACAGTGGGAGGTGTCCCTGCCATGGCAGAGGGGCACTGGATGGACCTTAAAGTCCCTCCTACCCAACTATTTTGGGATTTTGTGGATCTCCTGGTGCTTTGGCATGCACCCAGAAGCAGCCCAAGGTGCCATTAATATCCGGCCACCTCTCCTGACACCTCAGTGATTATGGGAAGCTTTAGGGACAGAGGGAACTTTGCAGAACTTTATTTGGATGTGGCAGCACAAACCACAAACCTGCCCACATTCCACAAGTGCATAAACCATTGGGGTGCTCCCAAGCCTTAAATCAATTTGTGTTATCTTAGAGATGGGCAATAAACGTTGCAGTGGCATCATAAAGATGCTGTTCCTGTGTTTGTTCTCGCTGCTTCCAAGGTCTAATCTGGTCAGATTTGCCCAGGTTCATTTACAGCACTTGGATCTCAGTTCCTTCAGGAGAAAACTCCTCAGTGCATCTTCAGGAATGCTGCTCTTTGTGGGGGCTCTCTTCTGCTCCCAGCAGGAAGCCCCTGGTGGTAACCAGAGTCCCTGAACAGCTCCCCAAATTCTGCTTTGTGCCTTGTACAGGCTTTTTATATTTACTGAGAAACACAATCATCCACAATCAGCAGATCCTGGCGTTGTCTCTCCCTGGTCCTGCCTTTCAGCTGCCCCATCCTCCTGTCTCCTTTTCCAGGATGACTTTTCCGAAGCACAGCCTTCCTGAGAGAGATCAGGAAAGGTGTAAATAAAATTGCAGGCTAAAATATATCAGAAAAATTTAGCTTTCTGTGCAGTACATGGGATTTTTTTCAATAACCTTTCAGAGAAAGGGCTCCTGAAGCTTCCGGCCTCCTCGTGCTCCTGTTTGGATGCAGTGGCATTCCTGATTTGGGAATGGGTGATGTGTGCTCTGGGGAGGCTCAGAGGGAGGAAGTGAGCTGGGCTGGAATGAGCTGGGTTTGGTGTTTTAGGGCAGCTCTGCACTGTGGCTGTGCAGCTTTCCGTGGGGAGGGATGGGAATGTGGGATGTCTGAGCTCTGCTCCAGGTGCTCATTTCTGATCATCTGGTTTGATGTTCTCGTACAGATGAAGAGCTGCTTCCCTGACAGCTACGATTTGATGTTTAATTTACTATGAAATGGCTGTTCAAAGAGTACTTTGGGTTTTTACAGCCTACAAGGAAGGACTTTTTCAGACACATCAAGTTCTTGCAAACACAAAGAATTCTGCTTAATCCAAATGCATTTAATCTTCAGGACACGTTCTGAAAGGACAATCTCAAACTCCAAAAGTGTTTCATTTGAAAATTGACTTTTCATTTGATATGTTTTCTGTCTAAAACTCTAACCAATGTGTATTTGTTTAATATAATTGTATAGAAGTCAATGTCACTGTTTTTCCTTGTTTTTTTCCTTGGGTTCCAGGCAAAGTGCTTCATGGATTTCAAAGCTGGAGGTACATTATGTCACATTCTTGGTGCTGCTTACAAATATAAGAATGAACAGGGCTGGTAAGTTTTTATTTGTGGTTTTCTACACCTCTTGCATGAAACCAAGCACATGAATTGCTCATGCAAACTACCTAAAGTTTAATCCTTCCTGGAGAATCGGGCAGGCAAGGCAGTGGAGATGGGAAGAGGGAATTTTTTCCTGTTTTGCTGATGGTAGCTTTTTTAAGACATGCCCCCACACTTCTAAATTTAAAGAGGAGTTGGCCAAGTTTAAGGTTTTGGGCCTGTAGTTGGAGTTAATTACAAGTTTAAGGCTTATTTTTATTTCTTTGCTGTCTGACTGAGAAAATGAACCAGAATCAGTCTCACATCCATGAGAGTTGAGTCTTTGTTGCTGTATTGATTATTTGGTTTGGTTGTGTTGGGGAAAGCATGAAGCACTGCAGGTTCTAATAAGTGCTCAGATTTCCATTGCTCCAGAAGTGGGGAGTGTAAGCACTTAGAAACTCTGCCACTAGAGCTTTTGATAGTGGGATAAAAATATCCCTGTGATATCCCAGGAGTCCTTTAACCTGGGTGTTTTTAAGTTATGATTCTCTTCCCAAGGGAACAGCAGCATAGGATCATAAAATCCTGGAATGGTTTGGGCTGGAAGAGCCCCTAAAGCCCATCCAGTGCCACCCCCTGGCATGGCAGGGACACCTCCCACTGTCCCAGACTGCTCCCAGCCCTGTCCAACCTGACCAAACAAATGAGGGTGAAAAGTCAATAAATGTAAATAATCAATTCAATTAGGCAGAGATTGTTCCTGTCCAAAAACTTGAAACAGTTTGGGTGTGAAGTTTCCAATCTGAAACAGCATTCCTGGAATTGACTGAGTTGTTTTTACACACGAGGGCCATTTAAAAGGCAAAACAGAGTTGTTTGAGAATGGTTGGTTGTTTTTAGGAATTATTTATATTCATGTCTGCTGTGTCTGAGGTGGATATATCAGGAATAAACCACTCTCAGAGGTTTTCCTATTCCAACCTTGCCAACACCTGGCACAGCCCCTCTTTGCAGTGTGGGACCATCAGGAGTGTCTTGCTACCTCTTTGCCTTAAGATACAGGAATTCAACGGTTCCACCTTCAGGAACATTAGGATGTTTCAATCCCCCCATTTTTACCAAGGAAATGTGCTTTGCAGCCAGCTGTCAGCCCAGCTGAGCCCTGGGGCTGCCTCCTCCCCTGTCCCTGCCTTGCTGCTGCCTCAGGATTAGCGTGGGGTAGTGCCTGGTGCATGCGGGCTGTAGCGGGCAGTAATCCTGCAACTTAACTCTGGGGATCAGCCCTGGAGCCTGGAATGTGTCCCTCACTGACTCCGCCAAATAATCCGTGCTGTTTGCCTGCCCTGTGATTGATTTGATTTTTGAATGGTCTGCATTGTCCTGCTTAACCTGTTTGTGACTGATCTGTCTTATAGGAGAAGTCCCTTTCCTCGCCACAATAGGTATGTCTGAGGGCTGGACATACCTGTCCCAGCCTGGCACAGGGAGTCTCTTAAGCTGAGCACAGGAACAATTAGTGCCATTTTATGCAAATGGGCAGCTAAAACAGTGCTGTTATTAATGCATCCAGGTGCTTCTCTGGGTTTCTGAAGCAGGCAGGGATCTGGGGGCATGCAGCGTTCCATGGATGCACAGCGCAGGTTTTTGAGCAAAAAATGTCAAAATTCTGGTCGTGCCCTGAGTGTCTTTGTCTCACAGGTACCAAGAGGTGTGTAGGTGTTTATTTGGCATTTGTGTCCCACATTCTCAGTGTTTTGAATGCAACCAGGAGAAGGGGCTCGCTCTTGACTCAAAAATCCTCTGTACCATTGGTGTAAAATACTTTATTAACAATGACCTGACAGCCTTGGTGTCTGGCCCTGCTCCTGCAAGTCAGGGTGAACTTTCCAAAGCACACAACAAGGTCATGAATTCCTCCTGGAAAGGAATTCCAATTAGTGTGCCAGGATCTTACATTTGATTTGTTTGCCATGTCCTCAGAGTGAAGGGCAGTCCTAA
Source organism: Thryothorus ludovicianus (assembly GCA_013397245.1). Classification (NCBI taxonomy): domain Eukaryota; kingdom Metazoa; phylum Chordata; class Aves; order Passeriformes; family Certhiidae; genus Thryothorus; species Thryothorus ludovicianus. The sequence goes on along the minus strand of VZTB01008906.1, from coordinate 5,347 downwards.
TGTGCATTAGGACAGAAACCATCCCCCTGGGAGAGGATGCTGATGGGGCTGCCCAGCACCTCAGAGTGCTCCCTCAGAGCCACCTGCCTGGGCTCCTCCCTCCTGGAAATGCCAGGAGCCCCTGGAGAAGAACTGGTGGTCCCAAGTGTGTGTCATGTTTGATTTAGTGGGGTCACATCCTGGTGTGGTCACAGGGCTTGGGGCTCAAACTCTTGGGGCTGAGCTTTGCTTTCCTTCCCCTGCTGTGGGCATTTATGGACTGGAAGAAGGGCCCTGTGCTGCAGCCAGGGATGTGTTTGCAGGAACTGCTCTGGGCTGGGTGGTGGTTGCAGCCCATCACTGGGTGTGCAAGGTTTGGGATTGCACACCCTGCCACCACCTCGGGCCCCAGGGAGCCTTTCCACACCCCAGCAGCTGATGTTCCCACCCTGAGGGAGCTGCAGGCATGCACCAGGTCGTGCTCTGCACCTGAGAGACATAACCTGAGGGCTCAGCCCCACTGGGGAGCCCCTGCTGCTGCTGGGCCCTGTGGGAGTGCTCAGGGGCTGCTTTGGGGCTGGGGCTGTCCCTCCTCAGGCTCTGGGGGTCACCACTCAAATCCCTCATTTGGGTTGGCCCATCTGTGAGTTCCAGACGGGGTCAGGGGGGTACAGCAGAGGGAGGCTGGGAGCTCTCCTGCTGCTTCCCAGGAGGATTTCTCAGGTTTTATATCCTCCCCTACTTCTGCTGGGCAAATCTCCATGGGCATTGCAATAATTGTGATGGTTTGTCCGTGAAATAACAAAATTACAGCACCAGGCTGCAGTAAAGGCAGTGATAAAATGCTGCTGGGGGTTATTAGCTGCTGTGTTCTGGGGAGGGTTTGCTCTCACCTCAGGCAGAGGAATTGCTCCTTCTCTGGATTCCCAGCACTGGTGGACGGGTGCAGGTAGAAGTAAGAGAACCGTGACAGCTCGTCCCTGAATTTTCTCATCTTCTTGTTGGAATCCCTGGTGGTTGTGTGTCTCATTCCCCCCCGTGGCTGTGGTGGAATGCACGACCCTGCTGCAGGGTTTGGTGGACACTGCCAGGCTTCCTTTCCCTCCCCAAACATCTGGCAGAGCAGCTGCACTCGCTGCTTTGGTTCCCTGTGCTTCCCTTGGCGTGAGGGCCCAGCAGGAATTGCTGTGGCTGTGCTGGAGGTGTCCTGGCACGGCTGCACCATCCAGAGTTGGGGAAGGTTCTGGAGTGCTGCCAGGGGGGACATGCAGTTAAAATTCCTGAATGCTTTCCCTCAACAGGAGGAGGTTTGACCTGCAGAACCCCTCGCGCATGGATCGCAACGTGGAGATGTTCATGAACATTGAGAAAACTCTGGTGCAGGCAAGGACACGCCCAGGGCAGGGCTGCCAGAGCTCCAGCCTGGCCTCCTGCAGTGGGGCCCTCCCCTCCCTCTCCCACCCAGTTCAGTCTCAATTTCACATTTCCCCTTGAAAAATGCAGAATATTTCCCTTGATCCTCTGTGGATGTGCAGAGGGTGAGGAAAGGGAAAACATCCCAAGTGTCCCCATGTCCCTGTGAAAGTGGCACCCCTGGGACTGAGTAACTGGTCCTGTACCCCCATTCCAGGACTGACTTCCAGTTTGATCTAAACTGGCCTTTTTCAGGTTAGGATACATTTTAGTCTCAGTTTATCAGACAAGTTGTTATCTGTTTATATTTATATACTCATTAAGCAGCTCTCTGGAGTCTAATTCAAAGTTCAGGTTTTTTAACTGCTGCATGAGAATAATGTATGATTTTTTTTCAAACTGTGAAGCCAAGTTCAGTGTCTAATGTAGTCAAAATATGACTTTCAGGTGTCTGTTAGGAGTGGAAACAGGAAGAACAACAAAAAGCAGCAATATTCTTACCACAAAAAAAGCCTTGCCCGAGCACAGTGGTCTCAGTGCATGATGAAAACCTGGGCAGGGCTTTGCTGGGGAGGTGTGTGAAGGGAATGTCCCTGTCCCAGGGCTCCTGGAGCTGGGATCACTGACCTGTGTCACCCCCTGGTCTGGGTTCCATTGGAGTTCCAGCACTGGGGATTTTTAGGAATATTCTGGCTTCTGCCACAGATCACCTCCTAATTCCTTGTTCAACTTGCTGTTCTCTCCCAGAACAACTGTCTGAGCAGACCAACCATCTACCTCATTCCTGACATGGAGCTGAAGCTGGCCAACAAGCTGAAGGACATTGTCAAACGTCACCAGGTGGGTGGCACTTGGCACAGTTGTAGCCAGGGCTGGGAGGGAGCCCTGCCTTAGCCCTGGGGGTGTCCCAGGGCAGCAGCAGCAGCTCCTGTGGCCTGGTTTTTATCTTTCCATGGGGGCTGAATGTGGCTGTGCTCTACAGCAAACCTGGACCTGCTGCCAGAGTGCTCTGGGTGAGCTGGGGGCAGCCCCTGCTGATTTATTGCTCAGTCCAAGTTTGGCCAAAGCTGAGACTGAGGCAGCTGTTCCAGGTGTGTGGGACAGCAGAAGGAAAATTCACTTTTGAAATCTCGTTGGTTTTTGCTTTATTCCCCTCTTTCCTTGGTGGTGCTGAGCTGAGCCCTGGCAGCCTCAGGAGCCAGCACCTTGCCCTGGTAATTCCAGGTGCTAAAGGATGGACTGAGCAAGATGAATGTTTTCATCTCTTAAAAACATAAACAGACTTCTCACTTGTGTGGAGAGAAATGCCCTGCACTGTGACCTCTGCATGGCTTTTGTGTCAGGACAATTCACAGCTGTGGCCAAAGAGTTTCTCTTCCAGATTTAATGTATTTCCTGTGTTGTGATTATGAACCATTGTCTCAGCCTCAGCTGGGCAGATTTTCACAAGTTGCTCTTAATTATTTGGCTGATTCAGGATGGGTGTTATTGCTTAAATTAGAGTGAATGAGTCCATTTTCCTTTCATAAAGGAAGTCTCTAGTGAGCTCCACGCTGTATCCATGAGTGATTTAAAGGATTTTTAAAGCAGCTTTGTCTGACAGGGATGTGAAGAGATGAAAACAGAAATTGTCCCTAATTCTGCTTTTTGGGCTTTCCTTTGCTTTGCCTCTCAATTCCCATCTTGTCACTAACTTTGCTTCCTCACTGTCTTGGTTATTTTCATTTTTTCACCCCTTGCTGTCATCACTCCCCCCCCCCAGTGCCCGTGGCTCCCTGGTATCCCAAGTCCTCCCTCTCCCACTTGTGTTATTTTGCAGCTCCTTCCTTTGCTGTTGCTCAGAGCTGCCCCTGTCCCTTTTGTGAGTTGTGGGAACTCCTGCCCTTCAGCCCCTGATCCCAGAGTGGATCCCTGATCCACATCCCACTCCCACAGAGCCACTCTAATTCCTCCTGCTGCTGCCACCCAAGGATGGGATTTGCAGCTTGTTGTGCTGTTTAATAAATCAGTCTCTCACGTGTTTATGGGATGTAATTTTGAACACCAGCTGAGTTTTGGGGAGATGTGTCGAGGGTTTCTCAGGCAGTTTCTCCTCTGCTGTGTTTCCCACAGGGAACAGTCACTGAAGAGAAATCCAAGGCTACCCACCACGTGTATCCAAGCCCTACCTCACTGGATGATGGTAATGTTCTGTGCCAGTTTTTAAATGGGAATAGCCTTGTAATTAATGCCATGAGAAGTTATGGAAGTGTTCAGCACTCAGCTGTTCCTGTCCAAGGAGCACGTGCTGCTTTATGGATGATGTGTCTGGGGAGCTTTAGGCTGGGTGTTGGGAGAATTCCCTCTGCCCAGGTGGGGGTGGAGTCCCAATCCCTGGAGGGATTTCAAAGCTCTGTGGATGTGGCACTTGGGGACATGGGGCAGTGCTGGGGAATGGCTGCACTCTGGGATTGTGGAGGGCTTCTCCAACCTCAGCTATTCCCTGAGTTCCTGGCTGTCCAGGAATTCTGTGGGCAGTGCTGCTACAGTCCTTGTGTGTGGGTGGCAAGGAGAGCTCCTCAGTGAGGCTTGGCTGTGTTAAAGTTCACTCTGCCTGCATGAAGTGCAGGCTCCAAAAAAAGCAATTTTACAGCTGCCTCTTTCAACAAAGAGCAAAAAAATATTTCTTCCTTTTTTCATCTTTAGTACATTTAATTACCTGGTGGGTCACTGTCCTGGAGCCCAAGTTGCACAGACATAAATAAATCCCTTCCCCACATTCCCTGGCCCGTGCTGGCCACTAGATGGAAGTGCTCCCTGCAGTTTGCAGGGATCAGGGAGGGTTGGTGCTCTGTCCCTCTGGCAGTGCCCAGGCCCAGCCCTGTGTCTGTCTCAGGCTCTCAGCAGGGTGGGGCAGAGCTCCGGGTTGCGCTGTGGGGAGCAGCCCAAAATTCCAGCAGGGATTAGAGATGCAGGTTCACACCCTTGGGATTTCTCCTGTAGTGCTTCTCTGGGCTCTGCTCTCAGGATTTGGGTTTAGTACCTGAGAGCTGCCCCAGCCCTGGATCCAACAGCACAAGGACCTGGAGCTGCTGCAGAGATCCCAGGAGCTGCTGCAGGGCTGGAGCCAGGCTGGGAGAGCTGGGAATGTTCCCCTGGACAGGAGAAGGCTCCAGGGAGAGCTCAGAGCCCCTGGCAGGGCCTGAAGGGGCTCCAAGAGAGCTGGAGAGGGACTGGGGACAAGGGATGGAGGGACAGGACACAGGGAATGGCTTCCACTGCCAGAGGGCAGAGCTGGGTGGGATATTGGGAACTGGGAATTCCTGGCTGGAAGGGTGGGGAGGCCCTGGGCTGGAATTCCCAGAGCAGCTGTGGCTGCCCCTGGATCCCTGGCAGTGTCCCAGGCCAGGCTGGACACTTGGAGCAGCCTGGGACAGTGGGAGGTGTCCCTGCCATGGCAGGGGGGGTTTGGGATGAGCTCTAGGGTCCCTTCCCAGCTCAGCCCTGAGCAGATTTTTAGCAGAGGGGCTTGCAATAACTCCTCTGACTCACTGTGGAAAAGTGAATCCTTGAATTATTGTGCTTTTCCCTCCACACCTGACCTGGATCTCGTTCCCTTTGCAGATGAGTGGTTGAGACCTGTGATGAAAAAGGACAAGCAGGTGCTGGTACATTGGGGCTTTTTTCCAGACAGGTAAAGAAAGCTGAGGGGAAAAGCAGTTAAGAGTCTTAACTCTTTGTTGATGGAAAAGTCTTGATTCCAGTGTGCAAAGCTTGAAAAGAATTAACCATTGACTTAAAACTGCAGTATCCACATCCATTGGTGGCACTGGCAGGTGGGTGAGGCTGGGAAAGTTCTTCTGCAGAGCCACAAGGAGCTGGTTGGAAATTGAACCAGATTTTATGGAATGAGCCTTTCCTTAAAGGGAGAACTTCCAGTCACCTGGCTGAACTTTGACTAACTTTTTTTTTGACA
>VZTB01008905.1:310776-322345 GCA_013397245.1 Thryothorus ludovicianus | reverse complement strand
GAGGAGAGGAGAGGAGAGGAGAGGAGAGGAGAGGAGAGGGAGTCTGTGATAGTTTCCTGCTGGTTTTGGCAGGGCTGATGAGATGTGTTCAGGAGCACGGAGTGATATTGAATACATGGCATGGAATGAAGCCTGCCTGTCTGAACATAACCTCTTGATATTGTTTCAGCAGATTTGAGCTGGCAGAGTGAATTTATATTGGATCAATGCTTGATGTTATGTGGCCACAGCATTTCTGCTCCTGTGTTAGCAGCCCTGAAGCCAGATTTGCTGTACAGTCAAACCATGGCCTGAATTGGCACAGAAAGAAAAGCTATTTAAGGTCATGGTTGTGGCAGACTGCTGGCTCTGCCTCGAGCAGCTTGTGTAACTGCTCCAGGAGCTCTGCTGGCTCTGAGCACTGTGGTGTCTGTCTGTCACAGTATTTATTGCTGAGAAGGGGAAAAGAGCTGGAGAAGTACAAAGGGAACATGTTTTCACAGCTCACCCTTGCTGTACCAAAGCATCATCCAGCCAAAGCCTGTGGTGAGCTTGTGGTTCAAGCGGGTTCTGCTCTCCAAGGCCAAGTAAAAAGCCAAGACCTCTCTTGCAGACACACATCCCTCTTTAAAGAGAAAGCATTATTCATTAAAATCAAACTCTCTGCTGGTGAGATGGAGCTTTTCTGGGACTTAATTATATCAGGTTTAGAAGAATAACAGGCAAGGATGGTAGGCTTCCACTCCCATCAGGAGAAATTCCATTTCCATAATTTTAAACTCCCTTTAAAAATAAGGGCTAGGAGAAAGACTTCGGAATAATTCTTTCTCTGGTTGTGAATTAGAAATGAATAGATCCGAATACTTGTATGAATACAGGTGTAAAATGGATCACAAATTCCATGAGCTGCTCTACTGTCTAGTAAGGACAGAGGACAGCAGCTCTTCAGATTTTATCCAAATGCTTCAGAGCAGAAGTATTTCATTCTAGACAAACATTATTTCTTCTGTGCAGGATCGAAAACTTTGTGGCAATGAGGGAGAATAATTACTCAAATATTTAAAGTTAATTAACAAAATATTTAAGGTTAGACTAATATATTGGATATGCTATAATAGGTATGATTTTGATAACATCTTTTCCACTCAGAGATTTCATTCCAGTTAATAGGAGTGGCTTCATTGTTCCCCCTCTGTCTGGACATTGCATCTACCAAAGATCCAAGGCTCAGATAGAGTTGCCTGTCATTCTTTCTCCCCCACACAGCACATAAGGAGGCCCTTATTTTGCAAAAAACAGCTTTCATGTGTACCACTGTAGAATAGTTGCATGTCTAGTGTAAAATATACCCTGAAGTATCAAAAAAGTACATATCCTTTATTATTATGGTAGAAAGATCACTAAAATGAATTTTTAGAATAGTGGGACCAGTCTAGCAGATGTCTTTAAGCCATGCACAGTCTGAGGTGAGACCCTTGTCCCACATGGAAGATGTGTCTGGGAGGTGCTGGGGGTAGAAAGCAAAGGCTAGGACAGCTGCTAAGGCAGAACTTCTCCAGAACTTCTCTTCTCTTGGTGCTGGAGTTGCATTTGAGGCTGGAGATCCTCTGACCAAACTGGATAATTATCACCTGTAAGAGGATCAAGCACCAAGAGCCATTGTCTTACTTTGGTGAGAAGACCACATGCATTGTGAATTCTTCCAGGATGGCATGAATCTCATCTTACAGCTAAGAACCAACCACTCTAATGCCATTACAAAATGCAACAAGGTCTTGGGACTAGGGAATACTAGCTGAAGACTCATGAATTAAGCCAGTTTTCTTTAATGCAGGCAAGGACAGCTTTAATATCTTTCTCTGAATGCCCATTTTGAAAATAATTGACTTAAAAAAATCTATATACAAAAAAAATGTACAGCCCTACCTTGTCACTCTGTGAAATAAAATGACAGAAAAAGGCCAGCCTTTTGATTTTAAATTCAAATAAGAAATGTGTTCTGCAGGACTTATGGCCTCCTCTGCATAGTATTAGGCAGAACTTAGAGATTTCCTCCAACACTTGAAAAGAACTGCTTTAGTTTTTCACTTGATAAATCTTTGTCACAAGACAAAGTCTTGATGGTTGGGTTTTCTTCCTCAAAGAGAAAAGGAAATGGGAAAAAAAAAACGCCACCAAACACATCTTGCAATAACAACCTCCAATAACATCTGGAAATACACATTTACACAGTAACATCATTCTGAAATGAGAAAGAAACAATAGTTCATATGTAGCACGATGCTGTGCTTTGATCACTCTCTGAACACTTTGTCACTTTGGCTGTGGACAGTCACTCCTCCATGTGGAGCCCTGCTGGACAAGGATGCTCCCCTCAGCCTGCCCTCTGTTCCTTGATGCTGTGCTGGGGGCTGCTGCTCTGTCCCTATCAGCACTGAACACTCCCAGCTCGCTTCAGTGCAAACGGGAAGGGCCAGCTCAAAGAAATCCAGCAGCAGCTGTTTGCTCACAGAGGTCATTTTAACTCAATTGCTTAGGGAGCAATCAGAAAAGCAGTCTGGTTTTTGCTAAAAGGTAACAAAAAATGGGACAGGAGCCGGGGTGGTAACCTTACCACCAGCACAGCTGCTTTAAAACAAATGTTTGTCTGTCCTGTGTGGGCAGATGGCAAGTCACGTTACCTGACTGCAATATAAATTGGATGTGAAACTGTGCAAACAGGAGTAGGAGAAATGCTTGTTGTTATGGGCTAACCAATATAAATCATCCAGGAGTATTCACTCAAGCCTTTATTCTTGGAACCTTTACAGATCTGTCTTTTTTTACAGAATACCTTTGATTAAGCAATCAGCCATGATAAAACACATTTCAGTGTCTTACTACAGGTGTTATTTAGCATATCTTCCCACCTCTAACTGGCAAATGTCTCCCTGATAAAGAATATTCTTGAATAGATGTAGTGGAGAAACTTCCCATTGACCAAAACCTCCTTCAGTGATACATCAGTGATGCTTGGGATGCCACCTGTTTGTGTGATCAAATTACATAAGCAAAACCTAGAACTGAAGGATGGGCACAATGTTACCTGGAAGAGAGATGGGGCTGGTCTTCAGAGCTGAAGCCAGAAATTATTATTATGTGTGCCTTGTTATTTGCTCTATGGAATCTCAGCACAACACATTGTTTAAAGGAAGGATTTTGCATCCTTTCTCCTTTTCTCTAGCAGAAGGGCCAGAAAGCCCCTAGGGCTGTAATGTGAAATCAGAGTACTTCTTTGCATTGTCTTTTTGTTGTTGATACTTTGAAGGGCTTAGGAGCTACAACACAACTTCAACTTCCTTTTGAAATAAATATTATTGAGATATTTTAGTTATTAATGACCCTAAGCACCTCACTGACCCCTGCCAAAGCTTCCTCTGTGCCACTGCACTTCACAAAAAATTTGATTTCCCCAAATGGAGAAGCAACTGGTAAATGTCAGCTCTGGAAAAGCCTCAGAGAGTGATAACTGCTGCCAGAGGACCCACACAGAATGGTCTACAAAGTGCTGCAAGGGTTTCACCTCCTGGTAATCCAGAAATACTTAAGGAACTGGCATGGATCAATTCTGCTGTCATTTGTCTTCTTTTTTGAAGCTGTGATTTCTGTTATCTCAAACATTCTGCAGGAGATAGAAAACTCTCAGTTCCATTTTATCTCTCAGTTTGGAAAATCAAAAGATAAAGAAGATGTAGATCTGATGCTTAAATAGGATCAGGTACTTCAAAGACAAAATTATTTTCCTCCTCAGATGTTCCAGAAATTTCTTCCAACAAAACCCTCTTCTTTGTTCCTGTGTTTTAGAACATAGAAAATATGCAGTGCTAAGGCTTCCCCCCCTTTATTCACACAATTTTCATCTTGCCAGAAATCAAAGTACTACAGAGGAGGTGGAAGTTTAAAACTGTCTATTCTCTTACCATTAAAAGACGCCTTTTGTATTCAGTTCCAACAGCTTTAAATGTGAAAAACAAAAGAACTAATTTCTAAAAAAATTACCTATCAAATGTAATTATAAAAGAATTAAGTATTCCAGAAGCTTTCTTTTTACCTGATGAGCATACACATGATTTTGTGGTCATGTCAGCTTTTGATTCAGAAAACTCCTCCAACTGGGTATTTTCTACAGTTAAATAAAATCTGGTTTTCATGCGGGTAGGGTGATGTCATCACTCATCATATACTTATTTATCTGTTTATTTTTGTCCAGCCACTGCAAAAAGATTAAAGGTATTCCCAAATTCCTTGGATGTTTCCACCTTGTCAGTATCAGGAGCCACCACCAGCTGTTCTCTGCCTCCAGCTCCTGCCCCAGGAATGGAGCAGCACAGCCTTTCTCATGGACACAAGCAGAGTTTTCCAGCTGATTTTGATGGGACTTGCACGGGCACATCCCAGTGGCAGTGGGATGACATCTCAGAGATCCATATCCTCACTTTCTGCCTGAACTTGTCAAGGGCTAAGCACCTTCCTGGCACTGCTCTGTGCCAGGTTACAAAGGAGACACTGAAGGTGAGGGAAGGGTTTCCATGCAGTGGTTAATGCAAGCACCTCCCTCCCTCTACAGAGCACATCACATTGGAGGAGGCAATCAGATTAAGGGAGGGAGGTGTTGCAGGTGCCAGGTGAGTTCAGACCATGCCCATTTTAGCTTTGCACTGTTGATGTGGCAATGGACAGTACCTGCTGCCTCTGTGCTTGTTATTTTTGTTTGCAGAATTCTCCTCCTCTGTATGTCTGGGTAGGTGAAGAAAGGTTTGGGAACCTTACCTCCTCCACAATCAACATCAAACCCAGCTGATGATTCACTCTGACAAATGGGTTGGAGGATTTCCCCAACTCAGTACCTCCGGGAGATAATGTGGTAAAAAGTCCTGGAGGAATTTTTTAATAGACTGTCTTTTGGGAATTATTATTGTTCACATCTGTTCTTTTTACTGCCTCTGGGGATTATCTTCATTGTTGGAAATATAGTCAGAGGGTCAATTCAAGATATAATACATTTTGTTTTTTGGCTATTCCTGCCCCTGGTTCTTCTGGGGTACTGGGATGCTGGAATGCTGTTTGTTACTAAGGGATTCTGTTTGTTACTACTGCATTCTGTGTTGTGGCTTTATCTTTCTCTTGACTTGGCATTTCCTTTTAATCCTCTGTGGGATATTTTATTGTTTTTCACTCTGGCCCGGATGCATTTTTGGCTACATTTTTTTCTTTTATGAGAACAGAAACCAATCCTGCTCCTCCACACCCACCTCATACTGGGTGAGATCACAGTTCCACAGATCCATATTAGGTGCAAGCATTTTCCCAAAGATTACACAGCAGATAAATCTCTCTATTTCAACACATGGTTTATTACTGAATATATTGTCTGCCTACACATGCAGGAACAGATAACCAGTGATTTATATTTTCATAATGACTGCTGCAGTGATTCATTTACTCTGTGGTATATTGGTGTCAGGGCAAATCATTTATGTAAAAGGGGAGAGACATCGAAGAATGAATGACAATATAAAATGGGACAGAAAGGAAAAGAGGGTAAAAAAAAAGCCTGGACAAATTAAAATGCTTTCAATGGCCTGAGGGAAGTTATTGGAAAGGAATTTTTATGTTCCTGCTGCTTTTTTTTTTTGCAGGGATGGAGCATCCACAACTTCTCTGGACAGTCTGGGCCAGCACCTCACCTCCCTCACAGTAAAAAATTTTTTCCTAATATTTAACCTTAATTTCCTCTCTTTTAGTTTGAACACATTATTCCTTGTCCTATCACTACTGTTCCTGATAAAGGGATTAAACACATGACAAATTTAGTCTTTTCATGTCTTACTTGGAGGTAATCCTGTAACCAGTTATGCTGAAATACCTTTAAAAAATCTCATCCAGAAAGGGGCTATTAACATGTTGAAGACATTGCATAAAAACATCACCTATATCACAGAAATCTCACTGAAGCTGGTAAGAACTGCATTTGCCAAACCTGTCAGAAGTGCTGTTTACAAGAGTGTCTAATCAGCTCTTGGCTGATCATTTCGTATCTGTGAATCTTTGCTCACCAGTTCACACAAAGAAATGATGTCATAAATTCTTTGCAAGGGGAAGTGCTGCATGGGTTAAGAAGTCAGAGACTTAACCAAATGAAGAAAATGACATAACAAAAGCTCAAAATTTAAATCCTGTGAATACTCGCTATGCACACTGAAGGATTAATTGAAAAATTCTTGGCAATAACCACATTTGTGAATATTAAATGTATTCGCCAGTACTTTGCAAATAAAAAATGAGGCTAGGGTTATGAATAAATTGTTCAGGGTTTCTACTTTTAACTCTGGAATATTTGCTGACAGCATTGTTGAAATCAGAGAGGGAATTTATGTGGTAATATTGAATAGGTTAAAGAAGAGATAAGATCAAGACAGAATATTCTGAAAGAACCTTCTATCATTAGGAGGTGGTTTTCTCCCCATAAATTCTTTCATAACTGCCTTTCAGCAGTGCCAAGCAAATCAGGTTTTTTGTTGGTTACACATGAGCTGAGACTTGCTGTATCTACTGATTTAGAAATATTTAGTAGCAGAAAGCACGTCACAGCTGGACTTCAGCAATTTTTATTTATTACAAACAAAACCACAGCTTTTAGTTAATACAAAGCTATTCATTAATGGCAAAACTTGTCGAGTCATTTCTGTCGAAGTGAAATACTTCACTAAAACCTTTCCATTTTCTTGCGTTTTCTCATTTCATGAGGCCATGTGAAATGTGCCTTGCCTACATTATTATTCCTATTAAACTATTTCAAAGCATAATTCCCCTGAGGTTTCTCAGTCTCCCGTCACATTGACCAGAGCTGGTTAAATTAGTTTTGACTTGCAAAGCACTGTACCTGTTATTCCTCCCTCTGCCCCACAGCAGAGGCATTCCTGATGGAAGCCTGGGGGAGGCTTTTCATGGGGAGCCGGGCAGGTTTTGCCCCATTCCTCTCCCGGGGGAATTTCTTTCGGGAGGGATGTGTTCCACTCTGCCATCAAAGCTTTCCCTATCAGCCCCTGCACTCCCCAGGATTGCATCTCAAATGCCCTCTGGCATCCAGAGAATCCAGCTCTTCCCTGCATCCAGCTCCTTCTAGGCTTTCCAAAGCTGAGCTCTGGATCTTGTTGTCCACTCAGTGGACATAATTCGTGGGTTCAGGCTACTGTGTGTTAATGCAGGCGACTGTGAGCAGTTTCTGAGCCACTCATCTTCTGCTCCAAACCCGGAAAGCTTTCCTTATCTGTATCCCATCTGATGTGCTACAGGATACAGGTAAGAGATAGGAGGGGTTCCAGTGAAACAGTGCAGGAGGTATCATTTGTCAGCTGTCAGAGCAGGAAGGCACAAGAAAGAGGAGAGCAGTGGGAAGAGCTGAGCAGTGACTTTCGGCTTTCCAGAAAAACAAAAAACAAAAAAATAAAAAACTAAATACAAACCAACCAACCAAAACCAAACAAAAACCCCAAACCACAAAACAAACAAACACCTCACCCCCCCCAATCAAACAAAAAAAACAAAGAAAAACCCCCCAAAAATCCCCATCAACAACAATAGCTCAGCTCAAACTAGCACACTGGGAATAGTACTTTTAAAACCTGAATATTGTCTTCACAATCCCAAGTACAATTTCATTTGAGGGTAAGAATTAAGCATGGTGTTGTTTTGGTCAGAAAGTGGTTAACTGTGGTGTAAATGGCTCACAGATAAGAGCAAATAAAGTCCTGGGCCTCCCGAGGAACTGCTGATGCTTGGAATTGGAATCCCTTTAATCACCCTCTGCTCACACTTCTCACCGCCTTCAGTAATGGGAGAACAGGGAGGGGAAGGCACAGAGGAATCTGAACCAGCTCTGAATCTCCATGTGCAAGAAGAAACGAATTGGTGGAGCTGAGTAATGCTGTTAGCAAACCCAAATCCCAAAGCACGGAATGGGATCTCTCCAATATGCTGGTTTCTTGAACATTACCTCCATCCCCCTCCAATCAGCAGCTGATGAGGACCAATAAATGCCAGTGTAACAGCTCTTTGGAGAGATGTATTGACATCATTTTGCCAGTGGGAACAGGATGGAATTGCAGCATATCTAGACTGTTTATTTTCCCTACTTTTAAATATTCATACGAATACATCTGAAGTTTTCTTTTTCCCATTACCTTGAATGAAAGATAGGAAAAGGCATTTGGTGTTAATATTTTTGCCAAGGAAAAAAAAAAAAGTTTCATTTTAGCCAGGAAGCTGTTGTTTACAAACTGCCTGGTGAAGGAGCAGAACCACCTGTGTAATGTAGACAATGGCAATCTCCATTCTTAAGGATATTTTCACCTCTCTGAAATAAGTGCTGTACTGCATGCAGGAAAACAGCAGCTGCAGGCAAAACAAGGGAGATCTAAGTCAAAACAGTGCTACCCCCTTCACCTCCCCTGAAACAAAGAGAAGATGCTATTTGTAGGCACTGGGGATCTTTGGTTTTGTGTATTTGCAATGTTTTCTAATCCCAGCTTTCACTACTCTCTGCTTTGTTTCATAGAATTCTTCTCCCTCTTCCTTCCTCTCCCTTGTGTCACTCCAGTGCCTCCATTTGCACCCTCTTCAAGTCCTTACAATTCACACTCCTGGAGAGTTTCTCATGAGATCTTTCTGTTCATTTAACCTTCCAATTGCTTCCCCTCTTCCATCACATAAGCCCATAAGCCATGGTTCATACTCACACCTTTTAAGAGTGTGCCTGGTTCTGCCCATTTCTCCCAAATTTGGCTTCCATCCTGTCCATCCTCTGTGAGTCTCCTCTTCCTCTACTGTGTGTCACTGCACCCTCCCTCTGACTGACACTGCTCTTGCCACCTTGCTCCTTCTTGCCTGTCCTTTGTTATCCACGTCACATCTGAAAATTGTAGACCCAACCCAAGTGTCTGAGTGATTTGCTTGACTTTTCTTCCTTAGGGACTCACCTCCCTTTGTCTAAAGTTTTCTCTGCAGAAGTCCTTATCTTCCTTCCCATTCCCCACCTTGCTGCTAAGTGTTGTGGCCTGATGCTCCCCTCTTCATTCTTTTTTCTAAAATCCAGTGGCTCCCCTTCTTCTCTCCTGCCCTATTGATGATCCCTACCCCTGTCCTTCGATCCATCTCCTCCAATTCAGCCTTATTGCCAAAATGTAAATCTGGATGTGGCCCTTCCCCTTGTGACCTTCTTTCATGCTCAGCTTGCGTAACTTCAGTGGAGAACTTGAGCACCCTTTACCCATGCTCAGCTGACTTCTGCTTGGGGTTTGAATCTCTTCAAAGCAAGAATAAATCTCTTCGCAAAGAGAGGACTTCACCCACTGTCATCTATTTCTTATCACACTGACCATAGCTCGTCCTTTTCTCTAACCATGTAAAATTCCTGCTGGATTCATGTTGTGCATTAAGCTTAGTGCAGTGGTTATGACTTTTACAGTCCTGCCTCTGAGCAGCCAGCTCTCATTTAGAGCTATAAAGTCAAACTCACGTGCCAGCTACGCTGCTGTGCCAGGTTTTGTTGTCCTCCTAACAGCAGGTTTCTGTGTTGTCCACCTCCCTTGGGAGAAGTTCCCAGCAATTTCAGATGTGGTTGAAATTCTCCTTGGCTGTGGGTGCCTGTAAGACAGAACAGCTTTGGGGCTGCACTGTTCATTAGAGTTTCAGTGCTATTTCTTCCTGGCCCATCTGTTTGCATCTGACCACTGTCATTCCTGTTGATATTCTCCTGGTAAAGAGAATCCCTGGGAGCAATCAAGGTCAGATTGGATGTGGCCCTGAGCAACCTGGTCTAGTGGAAATTGTCCCTGCCCACAGCAGGGGGTTGGAACTGGATGATCTTGAAAGCCCCTTCCAACCCAAACCATTCTGTGCTTCTATGATTTTGAACAAGTTTGAAACATCAGGAATTATCAACAGAAATTTCTTCTATTAATACCACTAAAATCACATTAAATTCAAGTATGACAAGGCAGAATAAAAACTCATCTTGATTGGTTGCTTCAATTAAGAGCACTCTAAAGAACTAAATATTACTCAATGCCATGAAGAAATGTGATCATCTTTCTCTTTAGACTAATATGATAAAGTGCATAGTTGTTATGTAAGTTGTTTGAAAATGAATGTTACCACCCTTATTCTAAAAATTAAACTCTTAATATTTTTTCTGGATTGTTTATATGCCTTGGATTTTTATTTTCTCCTAATCACAAATGTTTTCAGTGAGGTCTATATTTATTTAAAAATAGCTGTAAACAATTAAGAAGAAATTCTGATTTTGATCAGCTTCAGAAAGAACATTCTAAAGATCTAATTATTTTCACAGACCCTTCTACCCCTTACTTCCTATTTTCAGAGAGATCATGGCTTTAAATGTGGCATCAGCAGGAGGAATGGAGGGACTTTTGAAGGAAGCAACTTGTCTAAATGGCTGCAGAGAGGAGAACATAATACAGAACCACTGCAAATATAGAAATGCCTCATTGTGTCTCTCAAGGGCCTCCTTTGAGCTTCAAGGGGCCCAGCAGGTTTGGTAGCCTCTGGAAGCCTTTTAGCTGAGCCCCATCAGCCTGACAATCATGAATGCTACATGCCTCTCATGGGAAGCTGCTCTCAGAAGATGGTTCTTGAAGCTTGTGGAACAAGCACCCCTCAGATTTCACTTCTGTGCAACAGCCTCAAATGGCAAAAAAACCTCCCAAAAATTCCATGCTGACAAATATTTCCTAAAGTGCAATCAGTGAGCAGCACTGGGACTGCTTTTTCTGTTCTCTTCTTCACCTTTTAAGGACTTAATCCTACCTTGTCTGAAGTTTCAGGGAAATTAGGTAGCTTAATGATTATTTAGGCCATGTTAATCTAAAGAGTCTAAAGTGCAATAAGCACTCTCTTTGTTAATCCATATGGTTAACCACGCTTGGTTTCCAAACCTGCGTTACTATCCAAGGAAATGTCTGGCTAATCCATTCAGAATTGAATACTGGTGGGTGTCCCTTCAGTTTGCCAACTGAATACATGCACCAGATTGCATCTCCATTTCTCCTGCTCAGAGGTGTCTTTGCCTGCAGCTAAGAGCGAGCTCAGAAACCTGCCTGCTCACTTCCCTGTCCCACTGCCCTGTTGTGGCAGTCAGAGCTGGGTGGTGTGAATGTCTAAAGGACACTCAGGGCTCAGACAGTCACCTCTGTTTATCAGTCACCTCTCTTTTTCAGATCTCCAGCTGTGCAGAGCAACAGGAGTTCAGCTCACCTGGCCAGCGCTGGGTTTGGCAGTTGAAGGGAAATGCCAAATGCTCAGTGAGCTCACAAAATGAGGAAGGTGAGGGGACTTGGTGATCACCAGTTCCATCTGGTCTCACATTGTCAGTGTCTGTGAGTAAGAGAGAGAGGAAAGGCTTGGGAAGATCCCACAAAGGCTTCCAGCTGCCTCAGCTGAGTGCTCCTCTGGGTGTTAGTGCTAGTGTTGAGTTGAGGCTTTGGGCAGCAGCAGCATAATTGGCTCTCTTCTCTTCTCTCCTCTCCACTCC